>JBBMJZ010275152.1:0-36082 GCA_037833815.1 Zingiber zerumbet
AACCCAAAGATTCATTAGCTACTAACCTTTGAATCTTACTCAAGTTAATATGACCTAGCCTTAGATGCCAAAGATATTTGGTTTATTTCTGAAGGTTCCTTTCTCTTATTAGAATTTGAAGATGAGTTATTAATTACCATTTATTGCATCGTGGGAGTTATTTGATTAAGAGTGTTTTTAAATTGTCTACTAATGTACTCGAATAGATAACTTCCATATTTTTCTTGACAACAAGTTCGTCATCAGAATATTCATTCATAAAAGTTTTAGAAACTGAAAACAAATTCTTTCTAAAACTTAGTGCATAAAGACAATTCTTAAAAATAATATTTTATTCCTAAATAAACTTCTTCCACTGCAACAGCCGCCACTTTCGTAGCATTGCCCATGTAGATGGTAATCTTCTCTTCATGTAGTCGTCGAGTTTCCTGGAACCCCTGCAATGAATTGTAGACATGATCAGTGGCTCCTGTATCTACACACTAGGTACCGGTAGATAACACCACCAAATATGTTTCTACTACTAGAGAATAAGATATACCTATATTGTTCTCCTTCCTATGGGGACAGTCTACTTTACTCAAATGAACTATTATCTTGATGATACGATCCCTAACGGGTGTTCCCTCAGTTATGATGATCATTTTTAAGTTTCTCATGGCCTCTTGCCTAGCAGCCTGATTCTGGTGTCCGAAGAGTTCCTTGAGATTGAGTATCATGTTATGGGCAGTCGGTATAGCCTGATGCTGATGTTGCAGCACATTTGACATAGAAGTCAAAATGTAACTCCGCGCCATCTCATCTGTCCTAACCTATTTCCTATGATACTTAATCTCCTCTTCTCTAGAATCGTTATTTGGCATGTTAAGACATACCTCAAGAAGTTCGACAATGTCCAAGTTTTGTTTCCTAATTAGAACTACTAAGTTTATTGTCTATTATAGCAAAGGGATCCTAAAAATCACAAAATACTTGGTCAGAATTTTAAAATGATATTGATTTCTCAAACAATATCATTTAAATTCTTTAACACCTCAAAACACCGTGAATTTTGTATGCCACAATAGTGTGGACGTATACAAATTCAAAACATTTGTAAAAGGGGTTTATACCAAGGATTATATTTGGTCAAAACTTTAGAATTTAAAATAATATTGAATCCTCAAACAATATTATTTAAATTCACCAACACCTCAAAACACCGTGAATTTTGTATGCTACGATAGTGTGGACATATACAAACTCAAACATTTGTAAGAGGGGGTTTTACCCATTAATTTTATTATCTTGTCATCCTAACTTTATGAAAAATAAAATTAATAGTTAGTTATTCTTCGGTCACAGAAATAATAGCAGTGATTCCGATGGGGAGAATACTATTAAATGCACCTAAGTGTATATCATTACTTGATACTTAGTCCATTAAATAGGATTGTGTTGGGGTTACAAGGTTGCAAACATAGTCCCACATTGAAAACACATGGAAAAGATCATGGGTTTATAAGAGAAAAATATCTCCATTGGTATGAGGCCTTTTGGGGAGAGCCTAAGAACAAAACCATGAGGGCTTAAGCCCAAAGTGGACAATATCATGTCATTATGGAGATATCTAAATTCTTTTCGATCCAACAATTATTTCAAATTTTCGATATTATCTTAGAATTCAGAATATTCTGTACTACTAAAAACTGAAAGATCTCATATTTTAGTTCCATTTTCGTCTTCAGATCTTTTATCCTTAGATGCCATTTATTCTTTTTTCAGGGAGCAACAATAGTTGATCTCTCTGTTATTGTTACGCCTGCCCCAGAATACCAAGTACCCACAGTTGTTTCAGCTCCAGAGGTAAACTTAGCGCCCGTTATTCCTAACCATTTTTTCCATGTGTTATGAAGTTGATAGTGTTTATTCTCAGCATAATGAGGCTAAAGCCACAAGTGGATCTGGATCAGTCGTACAGAAGGCAGAAGACGTCGTCACTTCTATGCTTGCCAAGGGCTTTATCCTGGGCAAAGATGCTGTCAACAAAGCAAAAACTTTCGATGAGAAGCACAGCCTCACATCCACTGCCTCTTCTAGAGTTGCTTCCTTTGACAAGAAAATCGGACTGACTGAGAAGATCAGCATGGGTACTTCAGCTGTCAATGAGAGGGTCAAGGTAGTGGATGAGAGGTTGAAGGTCTCTGAGACGACTAAATCAGCCTTCACTGCGGCTGAACAGACAATAAGCAATGCTGGGTCCGCAATCATGAAGAACAGGTATGTCTTCACCGGCGCATCCTGGGTGACTGGCGCATTCAGTAAAGTTGCCAAGGCAGCAAGTGATGTCGGAGCTAAGACGAAAGAGAAAGTTGCCGCAGAGCAGCATCAGAGAGAATGATCTATTCCTGAAATGGCTTTGCGACTGGTATTCATTCTATCGTCTTGTGTTTTCTTGGTTAGGGATACAAATCAATATGCCATCAGACCATTCCTAGTGTAATTTTTTTCATAGATAAATCCTTTTGTATGGAATTGTCATTCGGGATGTGATTCCATTTTCTTTTTATTGTCGTTTCTCTGCTCATAGGATTGTTCGATTTCAACGATTTTTATTTGGCTTTTTCAATATCACCGGCACACTGGTCCATTGATCTGTTCGTTCTTGGCTCTTAGTTTGCTTGATTTGTTCAACTCATGCAAACTGCTCAACGTGTCCTGTCCATTAGGTTGACTATCTACATTTGACCAGATTTGTCAGTTTAATTGTTTGTGTTTGTTTTATTTTTTTATAACATATGATAACTGATTTGGTCCTATAGAAATTTTCTACCGTCTCCAAAGATAAATTACGGAAGTGTAAATATCAAGTTGTTAGGAGTCGACCTATGATGTCTTTGTTACTCGTGAAGGTAAACTTATGAATTTTTTTTCATCTATGGATATTTTGGGGCTGCCACCACCGTAGGACTATGAAAATCCCCATATTAGTTCTCTTGGGATGGTGCGGTGACACAGGGTATTGCCACATGAGATTTTGGGATCGAAACTCGGCGTGTCCGAGCATGTCTTCTTTTATGCCTTGGACACCTGTACTAATGATTAATAGTCATTTATGATTTACCTATTCTATATTAGTATAGAGACCAATTGATGAAAATATTTATGATTTACCTATTCTATATTAGTATAGAGACCAATTGATGAAAACATTGAGATGAATGAATCACCTTTTGTCATGAAAATCCTCGTAATTGAAATCAAGTGTAATTTTTAGGTAGATTTGAAAACGGAGAAAACCATCGAAGGAGAAGCCACAACAATGATCCCCAGTTTTTTCTACACGACCGGGTAGAAATAACTCTGATTTGTTAGTACGAGAGTGCCTGTCAAATACGGGCCCCGATACGTTCACGAATGAAAAAAACCAATGACGTCTTCTGTGTCTTATCCAGGACATGCGAATTCGAAGGAATCAGATGGAGCGGCCCGTTGAAGCAAATGGTTTAAGCCCGTTACGGTGAATATTCGGCACCTCGCTCTCTCTGTAACCAGATCGAGCCTCTCGGGTCGAAGGCGGAAGCTTCGCCTTGCGATTCGGCCTGTTCAGGGAGGGAGAGGAAGGGAGATGCGCGGCGAGTGGAGGCTCCCGTTCAAGCGGTTGAAAGCGGCGGCGGCTGTGGTCGCCAGCTTCACCGTGGGTATCGCAGGGATCTACCTCTCGATGCCGGCCTCCGATTACAGCTTCCAAAAGTTGCCTCGCACCCTCAAGGACCTCCGGATCCTAAGGTTTGGCCTCAGATTTCGCGTGTTTATTGATCTTCGATGAGATCCATCTTTGGCTGAAACTTAGTATCCGTTTGTCGTCTTTATCGGGCTCTGGTTCGATTTGGTTCTAGCTTTGGGGTGAGTTTTTTTAGTACTAATTACACCTTCGCAAAGCGAATGGAACAGTACCCATACTCCTTAGATCATGACATGACAAATCAATTTATGTTTTTCTTTTCTTCCCTTGGTCTACTTGCATTCTCCGAATCAGTTATGGATAGTTTGCATAAACACAATTGACAAGTTCCAGTTCCAGGCATCTTTTCATAAAATGCATTTTTATTTTTATTTTTTTTTCAGTACTTGTGGTTTCTGAAAACTTAGGAACCTAATGCAATGCCCTTTTTTTTTTTGGATTGGTTTTCAATTTTTTTAGAACAAAAAAAAAAGGTTGAGAGGGATTGTTTCTTCTGTTTAACCACCATCGTCTTCCTGGACAAAAAACAATATCTTGCTACTCTTAAGCATCATTCAATCTTATATTCTTTCTGAATAATATTGTTACTTGTTGAAATTTGTCCAGGGATCATCTAGAAATCTACACAAGCGACTACACAGTGCAGGTTTTGAAATGCTACTTTGCGGTGTACATATTCATGCAGACTTTCATGATCCTTGGAACAGTGTTTTTGTCACTGCTTGCTGAGCTCTCTTTGGAGTCGTCGGAGGCATGGTATTGGTGGTTCTTGCAGCAACTGCTGGTGCATCCTCCTGCTATTTCCTGTCAAAGATGATAGGAAGGCCATTGGTTTCTGCATTGTGGCCAGATAAGATGAGCCTCTTCCAGGATCAGGTAAAATAATAATGATGAAAATCCTTCATGTTATCTGGTTTTGAGGATACTTGTTGATTTAGTTCAGTTACGGTTTATAATATAAAGTTTGTAATGTTTGAACCTCAAGCTTCTCGTCCATGATCAATTTTTTTTTGGCTCACAGGATGTAGTTGAGTTGGTACCCAAGTAGTAGACTTGCATCAATGGGTAAAGGTTTGTCGTTGCTATGGCAAATAACCCTCCCACTTAGGGAGCCACTTAGACCTCCCTTCATCTCACTGAGGGGCTGGCAATGAGGGGTGTTTGGCGTGAGCTTATCATGTTTTTTTGCATCAATGATCAATTATTTTTTATCCTTTTCTTGAGAAACGCCACCCTATTTGTCCCATGAACTTACCGTCTCTTTCTTGCTTCCTTTGTTACTAACAGTGAACTGCTACTTTCATATTTGATGTTGCTTTCTTGCTTCCTTTGTTACTAACAGTGAACTGCTACTTTCATATTTGATGTTGCGTTTTCCATGATGAGCTAGGATTTCATGGTAGGGATAAATCAAGGAAAGAGAAACCCATTCTAGTTGTTTACTTAAAGTTTGCCTAGGAAGAAAGTCAGTAGTTACTGCATTTTTTACCATTGTTCAGGTTGGATAATAGTTGGTACTAACTTCAGCTTAATGATGAGATTTTGTGGATTTATTTCCAAGTGTTTTTATCCGATTATATGACTCATATAATCAACTTCAAATGGTCAGGACTATCACAGGCTTGATGAAATGATCATATTAATACATTTAAAATCATAATCCTATTCGATTTATCACGCACAGGTCTTTCTGCTTTATTTGCAACACACTATTCTCTGTTCTACTTTTACTTTGCACCTCAACCTGGTTAATGAGTTCGGTATAGATGGACAGGTTGCTCATAGGCGCGAGAAATTATTGAACTACATGTTATTCCTGAGGGCGACACCTACATTGCCAAACACATTCATTAACATGGCTTCACCTATAGTTGACGTTCCTTACCATATCTTCTTCCTGGTTACTCTGATTGGACTCATCCCAGCTGCCTATGTGACCGTCCGGGTACCATTCCCTTTGCTCTACTTAATTACTCGGTCACGAGAGCTTAAACTAATTGCTTCCATAATTCCTTCAGGCAGGAACCACCCTTGGTGAACTGAAGTCAGTGGCTGACTTGTATGATTGTCAAGCAATAGCAACGCTCTTCTTCATAGGAATTGTTTCAGTTACACCTACATTGATAAACTAGTGAAGTACACAATATGTACAAATAGAAATAGCCTTTAGTCGAAAGTATATATTATGATCACTGATCACTGTCTAGGGTCGGATATATGAAATATTAATCCTCCTATTGAAAGCATATATATTATCGTGAAGTATATAAATCTTTTTGCCAACA
Source organism: Zingiber zerumbet (assembly GCA_037833815.1). NCBI lineage: Eukaryota > Viridiplantae > Streptophyta > Magnoliopsida > Zingiberales > Zingiberaceae > Zingiber > Zingiber zerumbet. The sequence goes on from JBBMJZ010275152.1 coordinate 6,010, forward strand.
TGAGGTCCGGGTGTCAAATTCTGACTAGTAGCTGGATGTCTGCTCTCCCCGTGCACTATTCAACATGAGGTCTGGGTGTCAAATTCCGACTAGTAGCCAGATGCCTGCTCTCCCCATGTACTATTCAACTGCCCAAGGCTAGTAGTTATCTATGATTTACTTCTTCCGTGTTAACTTAGGGACGGGCCGACAGAGGTGCTGGGAGCGAGCGAATCGTCTTTTACCAATGCGATTCACGAAATATATTATTCGCGAAGTATATAAATCTCCAATATCTGACCCTAAAAAGTTGATTCTCTTATGATGCTGAACTGAGAAGCCTCACTCTTAGACAATTGCTTGTATCAGCTATTGTGCGTGTATCCTCTGTTCATGCAAAGTTTACTCATCTTCTGCACTTGTCGAAATGAGAAAGTGAAACTATTTGTTTAGAACTTAATTTGATTGTCTTTTCTCGAGCAGGTTAATTAGAGTAACCGAAGCATTTTCTCATGTATGTACCTGCACTCATTTTTACTGTTCAGTCGTTGCAAATTAGGGGAGTTAGTGAGAGTTTCATATAGCCACAGTTTTCCTCCGCTTACATGTGGCGTTGTCGGATGATAAGAAAAATATTGCTTTAAAAAAGAATCTCAGAATGTAGATCCAAAATTAAAGTTTTTTGGCTACGGTTAGTTGTTTAAAGTTCCTAAAAAAGGACGTTTTTCTGTATCTTTATTTCATCAACCTAAAAGTGCAGTTCTTATTACTGGTGAGTGCAATATTGTTTATTGGTTTTTCTTTGACGAACAGAAATTAACATAGCAGTGATTTGTCTTTTAAAAAAAAATACAGCATCAATCAAACCATGATAGCGACTATACGAAGATTATAATGTGTTTATGATTTGTTACAAAGAATGCATAACTTCAAACGCATGCTGGATTTACGAAGAAATAGCATGATCTTTATGCCAAATTCAATAACAATAACATAAAGCTGTAAATTGAGTTTTGACTATGGGTATAATTGCAAATAGAACAACACATGTTGCGAACAAATGAACGGCTCGTTTATATAATCTCTGAAATGGACCAATAAATCATCGGAACCTGCTCCAGAGCAACCTGTAATCTACAATGGTAAGATGCCTAAATCAGGATGATATTCAAGCTAAAGACAGAGCCTTTTATTGTACTGCACTTCCAGAACGTAGATCATTACATCTTTAATATGTATTCATGACTATGTTGCACCATGGTCATAAAGATACGAGTGAACACATATCCGAAACTTTGGACAATCAAATGTTTGACCACTAAACGTCCTATATGGAGTAAGGATAAAACATGGATTGATTGAAATGCCATCGGTATGGGAAGCATATTATTCTGCCTGTGAAGCAAATCTGAAATGCCTTCAACTCAAACTAAACCTACTTCAAGCCCTCCATTGCTCACTGCCTGCTATCGCTTGATTGGTGCTGCAGATTACTTATTTGTTGCAGGCCTACTACAAACAAGGAGCCTGAGACAAAGGTCATGAAGCTCTACTTTAACCTAGATTAGTACCTAACTGATTGTTTATTAAACTGTTTGACTCGTTAACCCATAAACTGTAACACATTGAATTTAATCCCATAATCCCTATTACCTTCCCTATTATTCTCATTCTGATGACATGCATCCGACTTCTGATGACATGCATACGACATCTTTGATTTGGATGGATTAAGCCACCCCTTCTACTTCTTTGGTCCCTCTTCAATCTTCATTGGTGCCACCTACATCTCTTGTCGGCACACTGGCATGGTATTGATATTGTTTTGTTCCTGCTGCAAACCAAAACTCTGGCTCAAAAACAAATTTTTTAAGATAAATATGTAAGGGTGTCGAGCTAGACCAGGCTCATAGATCATTAGAAGCCAGAGAAGTCATCAGATTGATGGCGGTCAAGCTGACCATATCAGAATGAGAGGAGGCAGAGTTAATGTGATGTGGTAGATCTATATCTAAAGGGATGGAACAATGCCAACCATTCAATATATAGCAAGTCACCACTATTGTCAACTTGCTCTAATAGTGTTGGAGAATCAAAGAGGTCCATGGAGAGAGTGGAGGATCGATGTAGTGGTCCGGAAGCTCATCAAGAGGGATGTGCATGGACGATGAGCCCAATTCAATGAATTCTCTTGCACACACCACAAAGTCGCAAACAATTCAAAGTTAGTAATGTGTGTGCTCAAGGGTGTATTCGACTGGTTGTGTCGATAGTATACACAAATAAAAGAAAACTAAACACTAACGCAATGATTACCAACCAAAGTCAAGTATCTATATCCTATTTGCTGCTCTATTTTGATTCCAAGCGTTGTAGTAATGTATCCTTTGATTAAAATTCTATCAGAAGCCTTGTGGCTAGAAGTTAATGATCCATATTTTAAATCAATACAAAAGAGTATAATCTAAAGTTTATGCTCTTACCCTCCCACGTGTGGACAGATGGATAGCATTAGAACTCAATTCTGTACCTTTTACCGGAACTTTGATAGACATTAGCAGGACTCGGGCAGGGGTAAAACAACCCTTGGGAACACTACGAAGGTGCCCTACCAACATTTTTTTCTTAAACCTGAAATCTGTTTTTGATTGTTTTTTATTTCTAAATCCAAAGGTATTTGAGGAGATAAATGACAATTCATCCAAATGAGTTACGTAATTTGTGAACAAGTCATGCAATAGATTTGATCCACATGGTTGTTCAGCAAAAGAAGTATATCAGGACAACTTACCTTTAGATAGAATTGATTAACATAGAAGCATGTCTACTCAAACCTGCAAGAGTACATGCAAAGGATACATGAGCAAGTATAAAAGCAGCAATGCATAAGTTTAGATATGGACACGTGATGTTCTATTTTTATGATTAGCAAACAACTCAGGATTATAATTTTTTATCCCTCATTCGATGCAAACTAGTGCTAAAAAATAAGCAGTGTCCGTAAAGCAAAGGAATGAAAGAAATCATTGAGCTCTCTCGTGTAGTGTGCATGGTACATTGAATGCTACAGCATCAGTTTAATTCCCAGTACCATAGAGGTCAAATTATAAACTACGATTTATAGACATACAATCCCCTTTCACATTAGTCTATCAATGATCATTATCACTGAAATGAATCAACAATAAGTCAAATAATATGTTGGACATGAAAATAAAACTGGATCTTAAAAGATTCATAATGTTATCTTACTTTGGTGTGGAATGGAGCAAAAATGGCCTTCACATCTTCAAAGACCTCCTCAATGGGCTTCGCGGCATTTACCTTTAATGCCAAAAAAAGATATTAACACTATCAGATAACTTTAGTATATGCATCCACAACCTTTTTGGAAAGAAGACCAAGAACCTACCACTATATACTAATAAATGATTATAGACATCCACATTAATCCATGATGAAGGTTCACAGCGAAAATAAGATCAGACAAATGTTAAGTGTGTGCTCAGCAAGTTTTTCTGCTACATTATAAGTATTAGATTAGAATGCTTTGCTGCATGTTTTATCAATTCTCCAAGGAGTCTGCAGATTCAGCAGGGAGATCAAGCACAAAAATAAAACTCAATACTCAGCTCCAAGATGGTCATATTTTATTAGCCCAGCATAGTTCTAAAAAAGAGGCTGGCTAGGTTAAAACATGTCAAAGTTTTAACCATAGAGAGTGCTAGCAATGCCATGTTAGCACTAAATTTTTATAACACCTTCTGAAAGGGAACCGATACTACCCATGGCCATGGGAATTACAAAAAAGAAAAAATAATAATAATAACGGTAAAGGGGCAAAAGAGTCTAAGAAAGGATTTCAATGGTGATAGAAAGTTGGCTCTTCTTGCTGACATGTTCATAGTGGGAATATTTTTGTAGTATCTTTAGGCAAAAATATATAAGAGAGTGACTAAATGAAGATTTCATAATTGCAATCTTATCATAGTACCTTTCTAACCCTGCCCTTCAGGTTATAGTGCTCAATTACTGGTAGACTGGATTCAACAAAAACTCTGAACCGCTTTCTTATGGTCTCAATGTTATCATCAACTCTCCCCTGCATCATGCAGAAAATTAATAATTTGCCTAATTGGGGAAATACAAAAGTACAGAAAAAAATCCTTGCTGAAATAACCTGGTTGCGGCTTAGAAGTCTATGTTCCATCTCTTCCTCTGGACAATCAAAAAATAGTATGAACTCTGGCTCAATCTTTGTCTGTAAAATACAGAAAAAAAAAATGTAATAGCCTTATCGTATGATTTAAATTGAAGTGTTAGTAACAGATATCATATTGTTGAATTACCCCATTTTCAAAAGCAGCTCGGTTCTCTTCATTTCTAGGAAAGCCATCAATAAGAAATCTGTCATTTCCACACTCAATCATAGCCTTCTTCAGAAGATCAATAGTAACCTCAGCAGGGACAATTTTCCCTTCCGTTATCATGTTTGATATCATGGTACTGGAGAAAGAATGTGGTCAGAGAAAAATAAAATCCTTCTAGTTAGCAGTCTAAGTAGGAGCGAGTATTAGGATATTTGACATGATCATATCCTTCAATTGAGAATGCTAGTCTTCAAAACAGAAGGTGGATAATATTTTGACTAATTTTTATAATGTCTTGTGTTGTGTATTTCTTTTGTCCCCTTACAATGGAGAGTTACTTTCATTCAAACAATTTTGCAAAACTAACCACTGGCATACTACCGCAGTCAACATAATCCTCACATCTAATTAAAAACCTGTACATTGAATCACTTCAGGAAACTTGCCAGCTAGCTGTGATCATGATCAGCTAGCCAACTATAAGGTGATTGATTAGGAGGCCTAATTCTACTAGTTATACCTACATATGTCTATGCCAACGCCAACCCCAGTTAGTGGGATAAAGGTTTGATTATTGTTGTTGTATTCTTACATACCCCAACCTAATTCCACAAGTTAATGGTTAGTGCTGAACGATGAAACCTGATTGTAATGCTAATAAAAGCAACAAAGTTGCACTTATACATCTACACCAAATAAATAATAGATCGAATGTAGTAAGATACCCATTTTCAGAGCCAGATTTGATTTCTGCACGGAGAAGATCTCCAGCACTGAGATGGGTGAACCCATAGTTTTCAACAATCTTTGCACATTGTGTGCCTTTTCCACTGCCAGGTCCCCCTGTTATTACATCAGGTTGAAAATCAAACACAAAAAGAGAAAATATAAAGGCATTTAACTACCAACAAATGCACATGTAGAAAAAAAAAAGTTAAAAATGAAATTCACATGTAAGCAAAAAAATCTCAATTATATTATAGGAGATAAATGACAACTTCACATATAGAAAGAGTACAAGGAAATACAAAGAATGCAATTGCCAAAAAGAAGGCTTCCTGACACTGTAATATTCTCATGTGTTATTTAGGATGAATGATTTAATCTTGGAACAAACTATGAGTCTGATACAAGACCAAATATGCCCATGGAAGGGTAGATAGAATGCAGCATTAGCCTTGTAAGGGCCACTAGTAACATCTGGAGTAAAGTATATTGTGAAAGCCCTTTGGCTCTCTTACAACAAGTATACCCTGTAGATGACAAGATTCTAGGATAATAAACTAGCATGGTACCAAATTGAGTTGTGAGTTTGAATACTTAGTTTAGTTGTTTGGATTTTGTAGTCTTATGGGAGATAGCAGGGACTATTTGGCAAACTGTGGTACATTGGGCAAGACATATCCTTTTGTACAACAGTATAGAGTGTGCAATATAAAGATCCTCAAATTCTCTTACAACAGTATAGGTTTTGTACCAACAAGAAGGGAAAGACATCCTTTCCTTATATCCTGAGCTTTAGAAAACACAGTTAGTGCCCCAATTATAATATTTCACCGAATAGAAGTCTTTCCTTGACAATATCAAAATGCTCATCTTCTCACTTCTTAAATGAGAGAATACGGAAAGTTGTATGGATTTAGATTAAGCAAATAATTCATGGTGATATTTCTAGTAAATCAAATGGGCTAAAAAATTGCCATTATTTTTTTAGTAAGCAATAAACTGTTACCGAGCACAAAAACGACTGTGATCTTCTTGTCACCTGGGAAACTCACAGTAGCATCCTGCATTCAAACATTTAAGAAATATCTTGAAGTTCATATATTTTTTATGCATTTTGTCTGTCCTAAAAAGGCAATTTGAATTTTTTTTTAAAAAAACATAAAGCCAACTGCCAAAGAACTATGATATTGCCAAAGGGAAAAACACAACTCCTGATGGTGTATGCTTATTCTTTATTTAAGAGCAGTCTCCTTTCAATTAAAATGATTGAATACGATTCTGGAGGAGATCTGAAAGTAAGATACCTTACTAGAATCTACAATTGTGCCCATGAATACAAGCTAATTCTGGTGTGTGCTAGCTGAAACAATAAAGACAGGTTTATTTAGCATGCATTTAAAATTATATCATTGAAAATAAAAAAACTGCTGAGAAATATTTTCAGAGAAAGCAAATCATGCAGCCAGGGCATCAAATATGCGTTTCAAGACCAGCCAAACACGATTCTTACATCTATTTGAAGTAGATACAAAGAGAGTCAGTGTTAAGTGTCATAAAAATAACCGTGTGCGTCATAGGCCTGCAATTTTACTCACAGCAACATAGACTTCCGCACATGTTAAATTGTGATGCATATCATTCGTGGATCTAAGAATCTATCAGAGGAAAAAATTACATCCAAAAAGAAAGCCTTTGTTTCAGGGACACAAAGTTTATTTCCATTGAAAATGATCGGCAAGATCTCTAATAAGAAATAGCCGAGCTTCCATGCCAATACTACGAATCAGATCCCCAAGATCTGAATTAATGCATCGATTCTGCATCTAGATCTACTCTCGAGTATCTCTCCGATACCCGAACCCGATAATCAAGATAAGGAAAAGATCTCAGCCTCATTACTGCAAATTTAGCAGATCCACAAACAAAGAACTGAATCAAACTACCACACTCCAGATCTGGGAATCAATTCGATCAGCGCAAGTAAAATCGTCTCAGAAAATTGAATCGGAACATTACGAGGACGAAAGACATCCGATCGGAAGAGGGAAAGGGAGGAAATGGGGAAGAAGAGACGAGATCCGATACCTGGTTGAAGCGCGAGCCTCGCTTCCAAATTGCTCCTCCCCTCGTCGAACGTTCCTCCAGAGTCCAGACAGGGAACGGAGGAGGGAAATAGAGATCTCTCGGCCTTATTTATACACCGAACCAATTCTGCATTAGCAATTGGAACACGGTGGGCGCTTCGATCTCCATCGGACGGCTTTAGATTACTCTTCCTCCCTCAAATTTAACTTACTTATTATTGAATTTATTTTTTTAAATTTGATTTAAAGATTTATTTCCAAATTATCATAACTCGAATTATTATTTATACATCATTTTTCCTCGATTAGTTTCGTCGCCCAAATCTCACTCCACCGCCGTCGTCTGCCTTTCCGCAGGGGCGATGGTGTTCACCGGCGGCGCGCCTCCCGGCGACCACCAGGAGACGCTGCCTCTCCCTCCCCATCCATCTCCCTCACTCTCTCCCCCTTCACTGCCGCCGCGGGCTCTGCTGCACCCCTCTTATTCTTCCACCCTCTCGGCGCTGGCTCCCCCCTTCACCCTCGATCACGTTTCTCCCACCCCGCCTCTGGCGCCTCAGTTACCCCCACACCCTCCCGACTCTCTACTATTCCCCGATTTCCCCACCTCACGATTGCTCCCGCACAACGACGTCGCAGAATCTCTCCCATCCCGGTTCGGTAGCGCCACCCCTTGTGATCCCAACTCGGGACGCCGGGTGCGGGTGCAGTCGCTCGTCGGGACCAATGGACCAACGTTCTATTCTGAATTTGCGGCACCATCCCGGACCGGTAGCGCCGCCGACGTTGAACCCTACTACGCCCACTACTATCCTGACTCGCAACGATGGGCGCTCGATGATCTCTTTGGGTCCTCATCGGCCTATTCTAAACTTACCGCTGCCCTGCTGATTAAGCCAGTCGATGAGGAGGCAAAGCGAGTAAAGGGTACTAACGAGGTGCCATTGACAGAAATCACAGAACCACCTTTTAGCTACAAGGTGCCATCTTTACAGGAAGGTAATTTCCTTGTTACCCTAGTTTTTCTAGTGTTACTTTGACGATGATTTAAAATTAGATATTTACATCATTTTAAGGCGGAGAGTATGAAGGAACCGTTTTTATCTTGCGTATTAATTGGACTGCTTTATTTTAATGTAGTACGTTTTACTGGATCAAGTAGGATCGATAATACTTCTGTATTCCCTATAGGCTCCATGATAGATCTTCACTATAGTTTTTGTTTTTGATGCTCTTATGAACTGAAATTCTAGAAAAAATTGAATGTTCTGATATCAATGGAAATTGCAATATTTCTTTTTGACACATTATTATAGGTTCATCAATCAAAAAGTTTTCCTTAGTTCTGACTTCTGACAGTCATTTGCTATCTGTTGTGGAGCTAACTGACCATGGATAAATCAAGCTAAATCTGGCAATTTCTTCCTATCTTTTCTGCGTATGAAATACAAAATCCTTTTATTTTTGGACCGAGTTTCTTATATTTACTCCTAGAAAGATATATTAGTATAAAGATTCTCCTAAACAGAAATCAAGGGTTCTGATGTCCTTCCCTTTTTTACCATAATCAATATATTTTATAAAAATTGTTTCATTTAATGGTGAAAAGATAATACCTGATGGTTGTCTCAAATAAATTGAAAGTCACAGACCTTTGAGTGTTTATAATATATCTTTTTTGCGATTTTATAACATGAACCTGTCCTCATTGAATCATTCACAGACTCTCTCCTTGCTTATCACACCTCCACCTCTCAATTGCCTCCCCACAACACTGCGGCAGAGATGCTCCCATCTGGATCTGTTAGTGCACCCTTTGGTCATTCCTACTATGCGCACTACCATCACGTCTCTGAACTGCAAGCGCTAATTGATTCCTGTGGGACCTCATTGGCCCATTCTGAACTTGGGCCTGCGCAGTGGAATAAGCCATCCCTGGAGGAGATGGGGAGAGTAAAGCATGCTGATGGGCCGACAAGGATGGGACCCAATTCTAGTCACACACTATCTTTTCAGGAAGGTGATTTCAATATATCGTTAGTTTTTCTATGTTTATTTTTGGTGTTGACTTACAATTAGGCATTTACACTTTTTAACATGGACAGAAAAGGAACTCTGTTTATGATGTTATATTTTTTACTGGATTAGATTCAGTTAACTATACTTACTATATTCTATAATAAGTTCCAAGATAGATTTTCATTTTGGTTGCTGTTTTTGATGCTCGTGTGAACCTCAAAAAATGACTTGAAGAGTTTGTTGATATCTGTAAAAGTTGCAACATTTTCTTATCACCACATTTTTCTAGGCTAATCAGTTAAAGGCTCTCATTGTGAGACAGTTATTTGCATTTAGTTATGGAACTAACAATGGATAAATAAGGTTAAATCTGGCATTTTGTTCCTGTTCGTTGCTGTTATTTCTGCAAATGAACTACAACTCCTTGACTCCTCAGACCCTGCTGAGTGTCTACTATTTTCTCCTAAAAGTATATATTGTAACATCCATCGATTGTCAAAATTAAATCAAAACAGTTAAAAACCTCTTGAGTGTTCCTAATAATTCTTCACTGGTAGAAAATGAATGATGAAATATTCAAAATAGGATTTTGTCTATTGTATATCATCAACTTGTTCTTAACATGCATGGAGATTACTTTTCTAAACTGAAATACACCTTTTTAAATTTATGGGAAAAGGTGATGTTAAATTTCAGTTGAGTGTGAGACAACTAAGCAACCTACGGAGCAATGGATCAACAATAAGATATCTTGAGATAATTCATATTTCAATTTATCTTCTCGTTTCTATTTGCTTCTGGATTCGCTTCAGTTATTGCACTGAAACATCCAAATTTTCATTTTTCTTCTAAGTTTTTCTGATGGCCATCAGCCTTCTTGACCATTGTGTGCTGCCATTGTTGGGTGGCATATCCTACTCATAAAAATGTCAAGGAATGGTACTTATGGTTCTCATATGTAATTGATCTTTCACCTAAAATTAGGCAAGATTAACCTCATTATTTTAAATGTCAAGTACTTCAAATTTGCATTTTTTTGCTGTCATAAGTGTCTGGTTTTAAGTGATTTTTGAAGTCAAAGATGTTAGATAAAAATTTATCGTTGTTTTGGTTGGCATTTTGTATCATAACAATGATTCTTATGATGTTTGTTTGAAAAAAATTGTTGGATTCACTAACAGGAAAAGAACAATTTGGATCCCGAAGCATTGAATGGCTACTGGATGACCACCCACCAGAAAAATATGAGCAAGACAATGCATCCTCTTATACAATTTTCAACCCTCAATTGTCAACTGCTGCAACTGGCTCAACTTCTGCAATGGGATTACATGATACTTATATTTCAAACTCTGCTTATGACCGTTACATGCAACAACTTGATTCATGCTCTATGTATCCAATAATTTTCTATTCATCTGCCACATCCTCCACGTCAACTGAATCATATGCGCCGTCGAATTCCACAACTAGTACAAACATCAACCCAACATTGTCATCTGTGAAGGTTCATCATGAAGTGCTACATAAGGTAGATGATCCATCAGTTATACCCTCTAGGTCAAAGGAGGTTAATCTCCATAAAAACATGGATCCAAAAGAGGGATATGATGAGAGGATTTGGGAAGACTACAACACAACAAATTCTAATGTCTTACCTGCATCTTCTATAAGGGATTCACTTCCCAATAATAATCATGCTACAGAAAACCCCTCAAATCTTCCTTCCATGTTGACTTCCAAGTTGAGGTTAGGAAATGTGGTGATTGCTGATTCTTCTCCATCTAAGTGCAATTCCTTAGATCTGAATAAATCCACCAAGAGTTCTTCAGAAGCATTTGATCAGCTTAATCTTGCTGTTGACTCACCATGTTGGAAAGGTGCTCCAGCATCACAACAGTTCCCATTTACCATTGATGGAATGCTAGCTGTAGAATATGAATCATTCAAGAATGATTCATGTCATGAACATAACCAAATTCTTGGTGTTGGAAACTCAAATAATTCTGCAGAACAAGTTGGAAACTTGAATTTTGATGACATTAAGATAAGTCCTATTTCAGAACAGTCAGAATGCTCACCAGCTGTTTCATCAAGCATACAACAGATTTCTGAAGGTGCAGAGAGAAAACTGTCTGGCGGTAGAAAAGATCAAGAAAATGAGATTTTGTTTGACTATGCCCCTAGGGAACAAACAAGGCAAACCAACGAAGCAGACAAAACGGCCAATGTACAAAATGTTTTTCCTGCAAAATTTGTTGAAACGCAAAGCAATACTGCAAGCAATTTTCTACCTGCAAAGGGCGTTAACGAGAACATCAACAGTCTTAGCGGTCTAGTTGATTGTTGCTCATTCGACTTATTTGGTTTCTCTTAATAAAGATCTGGAACAAAATTTTGCCACATGAAATATTTTTATTATTGTTTACTTTTTTACTCTTCAGGCCCACCGCTGAAAAGAATGGAGGAGCTCGTTAAATTAATACATGGTTCTTCAGTGGAACTGTTATCTACCAACTCTAGCTGGAGCAAAGAATTGAAACCACATGATTACAAACTTCTCTATGCAGCCATTAACAATATTGCATTGCTCCTCAAAGACAAGGAGGTACTTGCCATGGACTTGATTATGGTACAATGAGAATAACTTGTTCAAAGTGCTTCTGAAGCTATTTTTTGCCACTTATCATACAGGCAGCTTTTATTGTAAATTTTTTTTCCCCACACTAACTTGATGTCTATTTGGCAGGATATTGTTGGTTTTTGTCATTGTTCAAGTGCAAGGATTGCTTGTTCCTGCATTAAATGTTTAAAAACCAGAGAGCTAAAGAGGAATAACAACATCCAAAATTGCAACGTGAAGGGAATGACACTGTCTGGATGCAATTTTTCTAATGATGAGTTTGACAATTTTGTGGTCAAGGGAGGTGATGCAGATCTCAGCAAAGTTGACAAGAGAATGACACAAGTAAATTTATTAGCCTTTTGTGTTTATCATTTTGTCTATCTTTTTGACCATTAATTTCCTGTCTATTGTATCTATCATAAATCTGCAGACAATTGAGAATGCACTATCACAAAGTTTTACTGAAACTGATGAAAGCAGACAAGCATCGTTGTACAAGAATCTCTGGCTACAAGCCGAAGTTTTGGCCTGTAGATTAAAGCAAGAACTTCTAATTGCTCAAATGAAGACTGAATCAGAAAGCTGTAAGCCCCTATTCTCAAATTGGCCTCCTCTTTCCTAAAATTAGTGATTTCTCATTTTGACCTTTTTTTATTTTCCAGATAAGCCTCCACAATCCGACATATCTTCAAGTCTGCACTCTCCACGTGACCTCAAGGCGCAAGATTCACCTTTGAAGCCCAAAGATATTGAAGGCATAACAGAACAAGAAAGTCAATTCAGTGCATCAGCAAACCATGAATCGAGCAAGGCAGAGGATGTCGAATCATCTGTCATGGCTAGATTTAAGATTCTTAAAGATCGAGACAACAACTCTGTTTACAGAAGCACCGAAGCACAGTACATTCTTGACCAAGAGAGTGCTGCAAGGCAGACAGGTGAAAATGCAACCAAAAACAATCCTGGCATGATTGCAAATCTTGCTGATATAGGGTTAATCAACACTGTTGCCAACGATGAAGCAAGGCCATCTCTACATGTTTCAGTATATGAAGATGCAAGCCGAATGTTACCAGGCCCTTTGAATGGATCACTGATCCAGTCCTACATGGCACACAAGCAAGGGAGTTGGCCTAGTACAACTGAGGATTATGTACACAAGCAAGGGAGTTGGCCCTTTGAGTGGGAGCATGTGATGAGGGAGGATGAAGGTGAATCCACACATTAGCCTTTGCTTAATGATGAGGATTTCAATGAATGGTGGAAGACTGAAAGTTATGTGCATACAGCAAAAAAGTTTGGAGACTATATTATGGAACCTGGAGACTCCTGATTTGACAATCTGAACGATTTTATGTAATTAAATGGCTATATTTTGTGTGTTCCTTCCATAATGCTTTTAAAATGTAAATGATTCAAGAGTTAAAGTGCATTTAGCCACTTATAACTATCTGCTAGTAAAGACTGATGAGATGTTCGATCATCCAATGACGAAAATTGTTTCTTCGAACTCAGAAGAACAAATCCTCCTCAATATGGTTGTATTGTAGACATATGATTGAAAAAATTATCAATCATTATTAAAATGGATCATGTATCCAAGATGATTGATGCAAACTGTTTCTTTGCATATAAATTTTATATTGTGCCTTTTTATTTAGAACCATGATAAAAAGTTTTCATATTACTTTGCATATTTGTTTTATTTAGTGATCAAAAATTATGTTACCTTGCTTAATTTGTGAGTTGTAGTATTGGATACACATCTTTTATCGTGTTTCTGATGGTTAAATTTTTGCTTATTATCATGAAGTTAATGAAAGCATATTAGTAAAAGTATTTCACGTGTGGGATCATGTTGAAGACAATTAAAATCACTGAATAAACTAGCAAGCAAATCCAAAACACTTGCGAAAAGATCACGGGATGGAAGAACTTGTCTGATTATACAATGCAAAAAAACATTAATGTTGGATTTCTCATTATTACCGATGCAAAATCGGATACACTTAAAATACACAACCCATGAACGAATAGTGGGAACAATACATATAATCAGTTGGATAGAGTGAAAAATCCAACTCCGGAAATAAGGCCCTTCCAGGATATCTTATCTGTTGAAAATGTTTAAACACTTCTACAAGCTGCTTGAAGAAAGATAGGTGCCGCCGTCATGATCAATCTAACTTGATATTGGAGTAAAGAAGAGTGTCCCTTACGAGTGGCATGTTCAGTAATAAGTAGACCTGAGGAAAACAGCATGTGATCAGGAATTCAGGATTCAAAAGAAGAATTAATACAAATTAACAAAAGATTTGGAAACAGTCACAGTCCTTTCGCTTGATGTCATAGGCATATCACAATTTTAAATATATAGGTAAGACTGTCCATCTAAGTACTAAGCATCTGAGTCTTTAGTATACATACAAATTAATATAATATGTATATAGGGACGATAAAGATACATCATACGTGAATTTTGAAATAAATAAAGCTCAAAAACAAAACCAAAATCTGAAAAATCTAGTTTCCAGTCAGTTTAGTTTGGTTTTCCATGTCAAGTTGGTTAAGCCAGATATTTTGCCACACACCCGACTGGCAGCAATAGAATAAGCAATGTTAATAGTGCAAATTTGTGAAGAGTACCTTGTGCCCAAAAAGCCTAGATTACCATTACTAAGTGCCACAAAAAATACAAGTGATTAAAAAAAATAACCGCATTTGTTTCAATGTGTGCATATGTACTAGGATTCTTTCTTTCTTTGCATGAATATTTGCTTTAACTAATTTTAGTTGCTATGGAAGATAATTGCCTGCATGAAATATATTTGTTCTTGTTATGTATTTTTTTTTTAGTAATTGGAAGAAGGTATCAGATCCTCACCCCAATGAGAGTCGCCACAAGTAGGATAATTCCAGTTATCCAGGCCAAGCTACGCCTGACCAGCAGCACCGCTGAGTCAATTGAATTAGTTGACCCTGCTTCTTCTAACAATCTTGAAATTCGTAGGCCATGGGTCATATCCAACAACATCCCTGACTCTGAAGAAGGGCCATTGCTTGAGATGATAACCCCAACAATTTTCCCTGCAACACAAACGTTTAAGACTTTCATTATGCAACTGAACAATTCAAGAATAGATAGTTGGATTCAATCCTTCACGATTCAATCATCCTCATTCCCCACTGGAGTGGGTTCTTATTTGGAGGATGTGTGGAGTAAGACAATGCGCAGGAGAGAATGTGATCAGATCTCTGGACAATGCCCAGGAGAGAATGTGAGCAGATTTCTGGACAATGCCCAGGAACGCTCAAGGAGGAAGAGTGAAAATCCTCCTTGTACTAGCGCTGCAGAAAGAGTACCTCATCAAAACAAAGTAAGGACGATGCATAGGGTGGACGGAGTGAAACGTTGTCAATCTCAGCACGAGATATGGGTTTGAGGAGAGGTTGTTGCTATCAGATGTGGCGTCCCCTTGGGGAATAATTTTGGGAACTCGGCCCAGAAGGGTAGCTCTCATGTCATGTTGAATTCAGAAAAAGGAAATATTGTATCGCATTCTATTCAAAAGACACATAAGGCATGTATATATGGTAGCCAGGACCATAACCCTAAAGTACAGTGTGGTAGAAGGTACAAGTCCTTACCTGCTCATATGTCGATTAGCAAAGTTAAAACTACTCATCATCACCTTGTTGGGCGCAAGTGATAAAGGAACACAAATTATATTATCTTTCCAATGAAACCTGATAATGTATTTAAAGCATTTTTTATTTAAATTATATTTCCAATTCTACAAATAACCAACTAATTTAATTCTTGTTTGCCTGTTGATTCCACTGACAAGAGTACACATATACAACTAAAAATTATCTGATATGGTAAAGAAACAATTAGGACTCACCTTCATAGCACACTTGTAACATGTCAAACAACTTTAGAAGTGTTAGGCGAAGCAGTTCCACACCCTGTTGAGTAATTTCCCCCCAACCGTATTCCTCTCTAAGAGCCTGTGTTATGTTCATCAGATTAACATGCCAAACATTTAGAGTTTTTTTTTTTTTTAAATAAAGAGTCAAAATAGGAACAGATTTGAACAATGAGAAATGATTTCTTATGCAAGCCAATGGCCATAACAGAACACAAATAGAATATAATTAGTTTCTATAAGCTGTTGTTTCATCAACCCTCTAAGAAACACTAAAGAATGGCTAACGCCAATAGATTGCATCATAACACACTTCTCTTAGATGGTTCTTCTCTAGTTATTAATTGCATGAAAGAATTCCTCATTAGCCTAATAAAAGTTGTGTTTGCTTGGGGGGGACGAAATAAGAAGAAAAAAAAAAAGGCAGCCCGGTGTACGAAGCTCCTGCCATGCGAGGTCCCGGGGAAGGATCCATTGTACGCATCCTTACCCTGCTTTTTGCAAGAGGCTGTTTCCAGGATTCGAACTCGTGACCTTTTGGTCACAAAGCAACAACTTTACCGTTGCGCCAAGGCTCCCCTTCTAGTAAGAAGAAAAGAAACTCAATTTGAGTGAGAAGAAAAGAAACTCAATTATATTGCCTTCTAGTCACATCCATCTTATTTATTTACAGAATTAAAATGGGTGGTAGACAATGCATGTAAGTTAGATGTGAACTGAACAATATCTCACGAGCGAAAAAATTCCTTTGTGAAAGTGAAGGCTCATTTAAACAGTGATTTTTTGCTGGTAATGGCTTTCAAGGATAACTCATTGACTCTGATAATGGCAGAAGTCCAAACAAGACTAATTAAACCCTTGCTTCTGATGAAAAAAAAGAACCAAAACATAGAATATCTATGAGAATAATACGCGATCACCTCGATTCCAGTGAAGTGTCCCATCATGATTTCTGAAAGTTTAGCAGTGCTTCCTGATAAATCCTCATGAATCTCCATGGCCTTCTTAACGTTTCTAATCAAAGAAACAAGGTTGACTGCAAACTGAAAGTCTGCTTTCTGCAAAATAAATAAAGTTTCAAAATTTTAACTCCCTAGAAATACAAGGTCCTCACTGAATACTCATTGGTAAAAAAGACTTCTAGAGACTTGCATACAACATGCGACTGACAACTACAGCAAACAAGCAAACTTGGATTCCTTTAATTTCTTAACCAACCTTAGCTTATCCATAAATATGTCAATGCTCTGAAATGAAAAAAAAATCCTATGCAGATAACTTAAACATTGTTTATGTATCTTGCATCGTAACTCAGAATAAATTAAGATCTTCCAACAAAACAAATACAAAAAGTTGTGCCAATATTTCCACACTTTTTCAAAATGCTTTTGTTATATTAGAGCAAAAGAAGTATAGAATATGTTAATCTGCTCATTATGTGATTTTCACAAGTAATCCAACATGGGGGAATCAACACCTTTCGTTATGCTAGAAAAATGAATCCAATTATTAATAGTCATTTATGAACTAAGAAAGAAACTACAAATGTATAGTGTGCAACAGAAAACAGCAAAGAAGAATCTGGTGGCACTGGATAGGGTTGACCTTCGAAACATACAGACTTAAAGTTCTACTACTAGATAAAGGAACAAGGAGCTTTCCATCTAGTGATAGTATGGTGCCAACATATGATCCTCCCATCCAAGTTGCCTATACAACAACAAATATTTCAGATTGTGTTAATAGATATTGAGCAAAATCTTTCAATATCATATCAAGTAATAAGCAAATAAATAATAAACTTACAAGTTTAGTGAGTTCCTTATCAAGACAAGCAGCATCACATTCAGGATCCAGAGGATCATTCAGAGGAACAACTGAGACTTCATCTTCACCTAAAAAAAGCTTGTAAAATTTCATGGAAAATGTAATTGCAAGAGAACTAGAAACCAACAGAAACAGCACTATAACAGCCAAAGATATATAAAGATGCATTTGACATGTTAACTACCTGGAAGTTCTAGTGTAACTTTGCTTGAACCAGAAATCCTACTTGTGAAAACATTTCCATTTTGGTTGTTCATATATCCAGCAGACATCAATGGTTCTACAAGAAACTTAACCATGTAAGTCCCGTTATAACACAAAGTATTGTTTCAGAGTTGAAGTCAAATGTACTGACCTTCAATTCCACTTATTTGCATCACGTAAATAGCATGAGGTCGGTCAAATGGATTGGGAAGTAGAATCTTATTTATCTGTCAATCAAACAACAGCAAGTGTCAGCCTTCACTAGAGATAGACTGAGAATTTACACAAGAAAGGAACATAGAACTAGAAGGTCGTGGATGGAGTGAACAATTGAAGTAATGAAGAAATACAATAGTTGACTTCCTATGGAATCGAGAGCTAGAATAGACTGGATGTAAGTGCAAATAGATCCAGTACAAAAATACCTCATCTGCAGAATCAGGGAGAAGTGAGGAAGATGGTGCAAAACCAAGTAAGACTGAAAGGGTCGCAGCAACTTCATGCATAGAGAGTGAGTTCACCTGTGTCATAGAGAAAGTGTTATATCTCATATTGTCAGGTATTTTAGATGATATAAAAAAAAAAAGATGCAATCTACTCATGAAATTCAAAATGTGAGTTAAAAATATCACAAAATGACAGAAGTACCATCCAGATTTGCAAACAAATAATGAACATAGCTCCAATAATTCACAACAAACACATGGCCCAAATTTACTACCACACAACACACGCAATGCATAGGATATTGGGACCAAACTAATGAAGCATTTGGAAATATTAGAATAAAGAAGCATGACATTAATTATTTTGCAACACTGGATAACAAATACCAGAAGAAAAAAAACTCTCTAGTGTCGATATAAAATGAAGTGCACATATTTTGTAGCACAACCATAAAAACAAGAAAACTCCATAAATTTTACTCATACTAATCTCTTTTGTTTCTTTCGTGGACAGCTTAGTAGAAGGATCTTCAGATATTTTCATATGATATCGTTTAAGACTTCTTTTTCCTTAATAATAAGCAAAAACTTTCTTGAAAGACAGCTTGGAGTTGACAAGTCATGAGAAAAAATAAAATAAAATTTAATATTTGATTTCTCAAATAATATAATGGAAACACATAAGTCTTAAGCAGCAAGAAAGAAACTTTCCTACACAAAACTACATTGGAAATGAGCAGTAAGATTTAAATTCTCTTCTGAGGTCCAGTTAGCAGACACCTATCCCTACTACAAAATTAAACTATGATGGATCCTTTGAATGCTATGGTGATGATGCCACCAAAGGTTAAAAGATGTTAGTAACTGGTATCTGTGACTTTTCCTATGGGATTGTAGAACTTTTAGCTAGTTGTACCACAATCTTATAAAATTATCTTTTTAGACTAGGGGCACAAGACAATAGCACAAGTCTCCTAAACCTTCTCTAGTTTAACCACCTATTCTTTGTCCTATCAATATTCCGTTGTTGTTAAAGAAATAGATACAAAACATCTAAAAATCTTCCTTACAAGAATTTATGTTCATCCAAGTTAATTATCTCCTCCCCTCTTCTTTTCTTATGGTCAAATCTAGATGTCATATATTTAGTTTTATTTCTCCTTACTTTACAATTTTAGTCTCTGAAATTTATCCCAATTCAAACTTTGAATTTATTCTATAAATTCTCTCATGAATTCAGTATAATACCGTCTATTCTATAAATTCTCTCATCACGATATAATATCATCTACATATAACATATACTAAAGAAGTTTATATAAAACATAATTCTTAAGTACATCCAACATCAATGTTAAACAAAGGCATAAATTTGACATCTTAATGTAAACTTATAAATAGGGGAAAAATATTACTTATGTTAGCAAAGTTTACACTTAGACGAGTAACTAACTGCTAGGACCAGTTCACTAAACTTTCAACTATCGTACAGGAAAATTTGTACTATTGTCAACTATCACTTATGTTAGCAAAGTTTAGACTTGGATGAGTAACTACTAGGGCCAGTTCACTAAAATTTCAATTATTGTACAAGAAAATTTGTAATATTGCTAAATATTGCAACGATTGTAACAAGTTTATACTCATCATCATTTTTTAATTAAAATCATAGTCATTCTAATAAGAAGCTGACTCTGCATAATGAGTTCTTTAGTTAGTGTAAATCATGGAGACTTGATCATTTCAGGTATGTTCGCTAAAGCATGTTCTGTTGATTTAAAACATTAGTTCAAGAGAGAACTAAAGCAAAAAAATTGATAAATATTTTCCTAAGGCTACAAGACTAGTTCTATTAATTCTAGCGCATGGTACACCATATATCCAGGTTAACGGTTTAGACTCAATGCTACCGAAATTAACACCAAAAAACATCGGATGATTCCAAGGATAACAACAACTATGGGCAGTGAAGAAAAAAGATATTGATGACTGAAACAAATCCCTCAACTTTTACTCTTGATACATCTGTCTACTGCACATCACTGTGATGCAAAAAATAAATAACAACAAAATTAAGATTACCTTCCCGGTGACCTCCTGCCCACTCGCCCTAATATATTTCGGTGAAGACCCATCGAGGAAAACGACCGATCCACTGCTCTCCCCCTGCAGGGACAAATATAATAAATTTCCACCATTCCCTGATAAGATCCACAAGCAATCCACTAGGTACCCGTGGAACCACTTTCAAAATCGGAAATTTGAAAAGAAGGGGTGCGGAGAGTAAACCCTAGCTTGCAGACAGTACGTTGACGCCAGGAACAGGGCGCATAGCCAGCCGACGCGGCGGACATCCATGGCTGAAGAATTGGACAAAGGTGGAGGCTTTAGGGTTCCCGTGACGAGGCGGAGAGAAACGAGGGAGCCGGAAGAGATCACCGTGATTATGAGCTGAATACAATTTCCCGATACCTGAATTTTTCTTTTTTTTTTTGTTTTTTCTTTTTTACTTGGAACGGTCTGTTATCAAGTGGGCCGATCCTGGGCCGAACTATGTGTTGACCGGGCCCTTCTTATTCTTCTCCTACTAAAACTTTGCGTTGACCGGGACAGGACTTTTGTGGCATGTGGGTTCGCCTCATCTAGATGTCATATATTTAGTTTTATTTCTCTTTATTTGGGGGGTTTGGAATGGGAATGAAATAAAATTTAGTGTTTAGTTTAGGGAAATAATGGTGAGTCCCATAAATTTATTCCTCTAAATATAGGAATGAGTCATTCCTGAATAATATAGGTGGTATAGGAATCATTCTCATTTCATTAACATTTACAATTATTCCTATTCTCATTTCGTTTCATTCTTATTCTCATTTCGTTTACCAAGCGCCCCTGAATGATCTCCTATGGAGAACGAGATGGGGGCGCACCCACAGGCCACAAAAGTCTACTAATTCGGAAAGCCTTGGCACCACAACGCATGTCGTAGTGCTCTTCTCGCCTTTTACTGAGATCACGCGCGAGCACCAATCGACTAGAGATAAAGAGGCGAATATATAAAACAAGCATTTGGTGCAGGCAGCAAAGTGGGACGGCCAATTGGCTATCTTTTCCCTGCCTACTGACTACTGAGTGGGTCGGTTGGGTTTCTATCGAGATTGCTGCGCATGTGACGAAGGGCGGAGGGCACTTGGTGTTTGTCGATTTGCGAATGAATCCCCGTGCGTTTCGTCTCGGCGCTTGCTTCCGCCTTCGTCACGGGAGTGGATTCCACCGATGCGATGGCCCGTGAGCGTGCATGCCAACAGCGGCGCGAGCAGTGGCAGTTTTTCTATAAATGGACTCCACTTGCATGACCTACTCGACTCGCTCTCTCTGTGTGTTTTTTTACTATGGAGTTGCAGAAGCGCAGTGGCGTCTCACTTCCGAAGGTATGAGCATAGCATTTGGTTTTGAGCTCTAAAGATCGTTTCACTGTCGTCGGTGCTCACTGAAACTATATAGATTCTGGCGACGTGGCTTCTTCTGCTGGCGGCATCCGCCGGACCGGCGGAATGCATAAGAGAGAATCCCAGCTTCTCCGCCCAGGACGAAGGAGGCGGCGGTGGCGGAGCAGCGGAGGAGTTCCGCTACTCCGCCGCCGCCTGCCGGACGCACACGGCTTCGCTGGCGGACTTCGGCGGGGTGGGCGACGGCGTGACCTCCAACACGGCGGCGTTTGGCGACGCGATCGCCCACCTCAGTCAGTTCGCGTCCGACGGCGGGGGAATGCTCTTCGTCCCCGCCGGACGGTGGCTCACTGGCCCGTTCAACCTCACCAGCTCCTTCACCCTCTTCCTCCACCGCGACGCGGTCATCCTTGCCACCCAAGTACACCTTTCTACTGCCCCCTAAACAAATTCGTCCGTGCACTGATCGAAGAGGACTAATCAAATGCAGTTTGATGCTGAAACAGAACGTGAACGAGTGGCCGGTGATTGATCCCCTGCCTTCTTACGGCAGAGGCAGAGATCATCCCGGCGGACGATACAGCAGTCTCATCGGAGGGTCAAATCTCACCGACGTTATCATCACAGGGGACAACGGAACGATCGATGGACAAGGTGCGACTTGGTGGTCCAAGTTCCATGGCAACAAGCTCAAGTACACGCGCGGATACCTCATCGAGCTGATGCACTCCGATCAAATCTTCATCACGAACCTCACGCTGCTCAACTCCCCTGCGTGGAACATTCACCCGGTTTACAGCAGCAACATTGTCATTTCGGGGATCACAATTCTTGCGCCGGTCCACTCGCCGAACACCGACGGGATCAATCCAGGTGAGGAGGAATTCTGAAACATGAAATGGATTACCTTTTTTTTTTCTGAATTCTGTAGCAGATTCCAGACCGGAAATAGTTTTTTGTGGCAGACTCGTGCTCGAACGTGCGGATCGAGGACTGCTACATCGTGTCCGGCGACGACTGCGTGGCGATCAAGAGCGGGTGGGACGAGTACGGCATCGCGTACGGCATGCCTAGCCAACACATCCTCGTCCGGCGCCTCGTCTGCGTCTCGCCCACCAGCGCCGTCATCGCCCTCGGCAGCGAGATGTCGGGCGGCATTCGCGACGTGCGCGCCGAGGACATCACCGCCGTCAACTCCGAGTCCGGCGTCCGCATCAAGACCGCAATCGGCCGCGGCGCCTACGTGCGCGACGTCTTCGTCCGCCGCATGACCCTCGACACCATGAAGTGGGTCTTCTGGATGACCGGTAACTACAAGTCGCACCCGGACGACAAGTACGACCCCAACGCCATCCCCGTAGTCGACGGGATCAGCTACAGCGATGTCACAGCGGTGAACGTGACGATGGCGGCGAGGCTGGAGGGCATCCCCGGCGCGCCCTTCACCGGTGTCTGTATCTCCAACGTCACCGTCGCGCTGCGGAAGGCGAGGAAGCTGCCGTGGTACTGCACCGACGTCGAGGGAGTGTCAAGCGGGGTGACGCCGGCAGCTTGTGCTTCCTTAGCGGATCAGGGTAGTGACAGCGTCGGCGGCGGCTTGTGCCCGTTCCCGACGGATCCGGCGCCCATGGAGGACATGCAACTCCAAGAGTGCGCGTATGTAAAAACTAGCTAGTAATATCAACTGTGTTTTGCTGCAAATCAGAAACTAGTAGAAATAAAAAGATATATTTAACCAGAGAGATCACACAGCTCGTCAATATGAAAGGAAAAAAAAACATGACAAATCAAGTTAAATATACAGTAATTATAACTTAATGATTATTTCTTCACAAGAACATGAAGGAGTTACAATTAACAACTATTTGCAGTCGATAGTAGAGCGAAGAAAAGAAACACTACATTACACGTGAAAACAGCACAAGGTTCTCGACGACAAATATAAAACGGCATTTAAAACACTGCTTGGATACGAATATCGAATTAACTTATTTTCGATGTGTTACCAAATGACTAGTAACACTAAGCTAGAGAAGGCTTGAGTACTGATCATAATTACAATTGAGAACATTGAGGTCGTGTATTCTTATCTAACGAAGTGGATCTGGGTTGAACTTCAGTGATTCTCTCCAAATGAGTTCTTTGATATCCTCTTCAGTGTAGGATGGATGTTCGAAGTCGAAACTGAATGGAGTGGGGGAAACAGGTTCATCGTTGATGATGTGGAGAGATGCCAAGTATGGATGGCAAATAGCTTTGTCAACTGGCACGACAAGATATATTTGAATGTGCACTTGAAATAGGAAACAGCTCTTTAAGAAAAACAGCTAGAATTATTACCTGTGATTCTCTTGCTTGGATCAAATACAAGCATTTTCTCTAGCAAATCAATGGCTCCACTTGACATAGTGGGAAACCTAGTACGAAAATCTTGCTTCGGATACTGAGGAAGTTGTCTCACGTATCTACGGGCATTGTCACTACGGAGAAATCCGAGGCTTGAGTCATCAGGTGAACCTATTAACTTACCATGTGAAAATGCAATGGAAGTGTCAAATTATTAGCTATGAGAAGAAAGTTACTGTAAGAAAATTATTAGGTTCAGAACAAATTGGCATACGTGTCCTTATAGGTATACTGACCAATCTAGAGAGGCTTGTAATCTCATGATCAAGAGATTTTTCAGATAAGAGAATAATAATCATATACACACAAGACAACTTGATTCAATGATGCCTGAGTTTCACTGTAGTTGGACAGTTGCAAATATAGTAATGCTAGTTGGGATGTTAATTGGGAAGATATATCCATATTTGGCTTATTGATGTTTGGAAGTATACATTGGGTAGGATGGTACATAACCAACCAATATATATGCTAAATGCGATGTTGCCGAGAAACAAATGCAGCAAAAGCAAGCAAGAAACTAATCATTCATCAACTTATTGAGAAAGGCTTAACTCAGTTAAAAGTCAACACTCAGCGATCACTTGATCCACCCCATCAAAAGAGTTGCAGAATGGAATAAAGGCACTTTCTATTGATGTAGGATACTTTTGCTGTAAGATGCACTGAGGATGGTTAGCAATGACCGAGCAGAAAGAGGGAAGAAAAAAATCTAACCTAAACATCACTAAACTGAAACCCTAGTAAAAAAACAGGTGCAATTTACTTGAAGAAGATCCATCTATGAGTAAACATTGTATGAAAAATAAAAGAAAATTTAATAAATATTTAAGAGTTGAATGCAGAATTTACCTCAGTTATTAGCCTTAATTGATGGACGTAGTCTTTTCCTGGAAATAAAGGTTCTCTAGTCACAATTTCACCAAGTATGCACCCCACAGACCAGATGTCAATAGCAGCAGTATACTCCGAACAATTGAGGAGCAATTCGGGTGCTCGGTACCACCTAGTGACAACATATTCTGTCATGAAATCTGTCTCAGATGTTGTTCTTGCCAATCCAAAGTCTCCAATCTTGAGGTCACAATTTGCATTTAAGAGCAGATTGCTAGGCTTAAGATCACGGTGCAGAACATTTGCAGAGTGAACATATTTCAGCCCTCTTAGTAACTGATAGAGAAAGAACTGCCAATAATAGATAATGTCGAGAAACAAAAAATGCTAGTTAGAATTGCAAGTTCCCATGCAGCAATACAATAGAAAACTACACTGATTAACATTTTCATAACTGAACTGAATTTATCTCAACAATTTGATGTCAGCTACAAGAATCCTATGGTCTATGCAAGACTATTACAATTAATGTTCCTTCTATCACTAATCTCAACTTTCAGTTTAATCAATTTAATTCTACCAATAGAATATATTGATCACCCTTGAACATGTTTATACCATCTCAAAACATGATTAGTTATATCTTGAAAAGATAACTGCTTGACGCATGGTTTAAAATTTCAATCAATCAGTACGGGTGATATGCCTATCTCAAAATTTGAGATCAGCTACATGAATCTTATGTTCTATGTAAGAATATAATATTGTTAATGTTCCCTCTATCACTAATGTGTAATCCATTTAATCAGTACGAGTGATATGCTTGACTGGCCTTGAACATGTCTATACTATCTCACCACATGATTAATTATATCTTGAAAAGATAACTACTCAAAGCATGGTTTAAAATTTCAATCAATCGATACAAGTGATATGTATTTGCCTATGAACCCAAATTGAGATCAATCATCACAGCAAAAATGAGAAGTCTCGCCAAGCCAACTACGTGTAATACTGGTACTTGGTGACAAAAACCCCGGTTTCTGCCCACCCATATCAAGCAGAAAAATGTAAACCACACAGAATCCAATTTAGATTGTTTAAAACGAAATTAAAACTAACTTAGATCTAATTCTAAATAACTAAGCATATAATTTTGGTGTGGGATGTTTGTTTTACTTTTCTATTTCTATAAATAATTTAATTCAACTGACAGTAAAACTGCTATATCCATGTTTTCAGAATTAAAGAAATGAAATAGGAGGTGATCAAAAGGCGAACCAAGAACATGTAGCATGGTCAGAATCATGTCAGTGTTGGCAGATTTGGTGCTGAGATGCTACTGTTTCAAGCTAATACCAAAGTGGCATCGATACAGAAATTTTAAACCTTGACTGGCTGCAGCAAAGTCTAAACAGAATGTAGTATATGAAGTATGTTTTAGCAATTTAACTTTAGTAGAACAATAACTGGTGGGAGAAGAAAATCACAAGCCAATTTCTTGAGCATATTTTTCATAGTCATCTAACAAGGTTTGGGAATGATGTAAAGGTCAAACTGCAAAAGGCATAAGAATAATTAAAATCTGAACATTGCTGTTAGTGTAAGAAAGATGTATATAAGAAGTGAAGGATTTTCAGAAATGGAGTAGAAGATCAAGAAAGTACCTCTAGATGAACTGGGTGTCAAAAGAAACTAGTCCTAACAGAAGGGAAGTACTAAATTAGAGATTAAGTCAAGAACAAAGATTTGGATATATTCCCAATGTTATCATCAATATTTCTATAGTCAATAAAAAGAGAATACAATGTCTGGTAGTTTTAGATCATTTAAGAGACCTGGAAATTTACTTCTTACTATTCACAATTATTTGATGCAACAATGTCAGATTGCCTGGATAATTGTTAGATGAAGTGTATATGACTATATATTAAAATGAATTATTAAAGAACTTAAAAGATTAATTCCATTATTCATAGAAATAGAAAATGGAATTCCACATGTGATACTTTTCTAAAGTATTTTTGTCATTGCATGTGCTATTTAATTCTTTTAGTGTATGGCAACAATCTAAAAAATGAATGAGATCTCCAAATATGACCCTTCTAATTGGGATGGAAACTCTTTTCTAGTTTCATTTATAATTTGTATCAACTAGATAGCTCATTTGGAAAGGAGATTGTTTAAGGGTATAGTTGTTGACAGACATTTGGAATCATTTGCTGCCTTTACCAATATAATATAATATTAATACTGGTAGCTGTGCCTCCAATATATGCCAAAAAAAGACCTTTTATTTCAAACAAGAGATTCATCATAACTGTAATCCAGATGTCTGTTGTTCTACTTGATGAAAGAGAAATATTAAGGTGTTTGGAAAACAAAGAAACTTCATTGCAAAAGAATAAGCACATTAGCCTTTTAAGAACTGCATGCATTGACAGTTACAGGTACAGTAGATAAAGCGGCAAGGTGAGTCAAATATAAAAACCTTGGAGAACTTTATTAGAAACCACAGAAAGGATTGATTGTTCTTAGTTTAATGAAGTGTACTACTCTTAAAACACCCACTAACTAAGCAAGAAGAGTATTTTTTTTGGCTGAACAAGAATGTCAATTTTAAGATTCATCAAAAACCTATATGATCATCTTAAATATTGCATAGGACTAAAACAACATTATATTCCTCTTTCAAGCAAATCTAGCATGCAGAGATTGCTAGCATCAAACCTGGCAATGGTCATCTGTCAATGCTTGATTGGAGCGTATTATCTGGTGAAGATCAGTATCCATTAATTCATAAACGATGTAAACATCATTGAAGTTTTCCCTATTTGGAGGGCGTATGATGTCCTTAATTGCAATGACCTACAATAAAGATTGTTAAATTCTGAATTTTAAGACAAAGATGCTCTTGGCAAGAATGAAAATTCAATTACAAAGTAACTCAGCAACAATTATCAAGCAAGGATGTGAATGGCAGAAAATATTTATTTTGCAAAGTCTAGAAATAATTCAGTGAAACCAAAAGAGTTAAAAATGATAATAAGCATAATTTGGCAAGAATCGTCTTGGAATAGGTTATTGAGAAAAAGTGGAATACTAAGACACGACACTAATAACTAGATTCTGCAGTTTTTTAACTGCCCATCTGAATCCAGAGCTTGCAGGAAAAAGTTTCAACGCATCATATTTTCCTGATAAATGCAGAATCAGTTAAGTTATTTCTCCAAGTAGAACAGAATACTACTCAACCACAATATAGACGATTACACATGCAGCAAGTAGCAATACCATCCCATTCCTTTTGCTAGAAATGACCTGTCAACCCTAAGTTAGTAACTGTTAAAACCAAAACAAAAGAACTAAGACCTGTTTATAGGAAACAACTCTGGATGCTAAATTATATGAAACAAACCTGTCTGAATCAATCTATATGTAGAGAAGAATTTTATTCCAAACAAAGAAAGCAATATCAATACAGCGCCTCTACCAATCTCTTCGAAGATATGAGTTGAAAAGAGGCATAGCTAGAAGCAGCAACCATAGATAAAAATGAAACCATTGTCAACTATAGTAAAGTAAATCATGTGGGATGCCCAAACCATGGTTGGCTTGATGCTGTCATTCTAGAGTATAGTTCATAATGCTCTACATTTCATCATCTTCTAATTCATAGAAATGCCTCACTGGGTCTGTTGTGCTCATCATTTTAGAGAGAAAATGAATAAAAGTACTAAAGACCAACAAACAAATAATAAATATTTTTAAAATAACACGTAAGCTTCTTTATCATGACTACTAATTAAGATAGGAAACATAGAAAACAAGGGCACTACAATCAGTCAATTGACCAAAAGGGACTGACCAAAAGATAATTAATGAATTATCATGAGATTAGTGTTAGTATATGATAAATTATTATTATAAAAGGGTAGATTAGTCTTTTATTATTACTTTATTGTATATATTTATATTTCTTTTTCTTTATAAACCTAAGTTTCTTGGTAATACAATTTGCTAGTCGCCTTTTAAGGCTACCTCTTTCTCTCCTTCGCTTTGTATTATCTTTTACATTCTATTTGCATTTTTTGCTTTGTTCACATAGTATCAAAGCCAATCCATCTCCTCATCTCCTAGCTTGGTGAATCGTGGAATAGTTTTATTTTCGGAATTCTTTGAGACGGCTGTAGAAGAATTGTATTTTCTTGAGTTTCAACCGTTGGATCGCCTTGAAACTTTGAGAGAGCGTTCCTCACATCTAGGGCTACATTTTGAACGGTGGAGATTGGATTTTGAGTTCTTTAAGTCCACCTGACGACCAAAAAAACATGACTACTATTTTGTCATCTCCATGGAAATTAGGTAGTCAACCACAACAACAATTCCTTAAACCTGGAGCACCCAACATGGCAGCAGCAATTCCTCTTACAGACTCTAGAGTGACACAATCATCCAATGCCATAATCACTGCTCTTACCGAACAGTTTCAGAAGTTCCTTGCATCTCAGCCATATGTCATGTCTACCTCTTCTCACATAGGTTTGTCCTCTAGTGGTACCTCAAGTATACATTCCCCTATCTGGATCCTTGATTCTAGAGCTTCGCATCATATGTCGCCTAATGTCAATTCTTTTATATCTATAAATTCATCACCGTCTGTGTCGGTCATGACTGCTGATGGTTCTCCTATGTCATTAGCTGGTGTTGGCTCTATTTGTACGTCGAATTTATCTCTGTCTAATGTATATCATATTTCTAATCTTACTTTGAATTTTGTCTCAGTCGGTCAATTATGTGATTCTAGTTTCTCAGTTTCTTTTACTACATCTTCTTGTTATGTGTAGGATTCGCGATCCCAAAAGCTTATTGGAATAGGTCGTAGGCAGAGGGGACTATATGTATTAGAAGAGTTGAGAGTTCCAGATGTTACAGCTTCTAGTGTTGATTTGTCATCCTTTCAATTAAGCTCTACTTCTTCTGATTTTTATTTGTGGCATTTTCGTTTGGACATGTTTCTTCTTCTCGTTTGAAATACTTAGCTTCTAAAGGACATTTAGGAAAATTGTAAAGTCATGATATTTCAGATTGTTGTGGCTGCAAATTGGTAAAATTCCCTACTTTACTTTTCTATAGAAGAATCTATGTTTCTCTTACACCATTTGAGTTAGTTCATT
>JBBMJZ010275153.1:0-18366 GCA_037833815.1 Zingiber zerumbet
CAACAATAGCATAAGTAAACAACAAAAGCATAAATATAATAACAACAGCGTATGCACAGATGATCACCCCACCCACCCCTCTATACCACGACCCCTGTATGGTCGAGAGGTCAGATCGATGATAACTGTAAGACACTCTAGCTGCCACTACTCTCGAGTGACCGAGTGGACAGTTTGCATAATAGCGATCTAGCTACGTAGCAATAGGGTCCCTGCTGCTCACAACTCCAGCCGCCATTACCCATAAGTGACCGTGTGGGAGCACGACAGGACAAGCGGCACGCTTCAGCTACCACTATCCATGAGTGGCCGAGCGTGCGACCATGACTAGCGACCCTCTCAACCACAAGGGAGACATGGTCGTCGGCATGCATGCAATAACATGATGCGTAAAATGCAGCAGTTATCACATATATATAAACAGAAAACAAGTATGTTACATGAAGCCAACATGCTCAATAAGGTATGTAAACATACAACATTCAAAGCAAGTAAACATGGTATCTAGTATCCATATATCCAATATTTAATATTTAGTTTCTGGTATATGGTATCTAGTATCTAGTATCTGATATCTGCTAAATATCATATATAACAACAGGAGACTGTATAGATATAGAACCAAGTAGCTCAAAGATTGAGTGGATAAGTATCAAGCACAAGAAAAATATGAGTGGAGTCAAGATAACCACAATAACTATCTAAATATACGTAGATCATGCACTAAGATCAATGTAAAGAGATAAAGCAAGAAATACCTGCCTTTATCTGTCGATCGTGCTAAACAATCTCATATTGAGACGCTTGTCTCGAACCAGTATCCAGTCCAATTTGATATCAAATCCATAATCAATCTTGTAATCCAATTTTAAACTTGGATTCAACAACCTTACCCCAAATCCGGATGTCCTAATTGATAACTTGCTGCTGGAGAAAGTTGCTGTTGGAGCTGATGATCGGCTAAGTGATACTTCTGCCCTTTATGTCCAGTACCCTAAATCAGAGGTGATTGACCGAAATTCAGTAGGCTTGTACTATGGATTTGATTTGCAGCCTTATTCTTTTGTAGATGGAGAAAAAGGTCTGGTGGCTACAACTACACCTGCGGCCAAATCCTTGTCGGTCTCCCTGCAAGGGCAGGGTCGGGAGAGAAGGCACTAACAAGGCAGAGATCGATAACATGGCATTGTGGTCGTTGTGGAACAACTGCCTGTGTGTAGCTGCTGTGGATGTGACGATCAGAGCAGAATAGAAGCAATGGAGGGAAGTCGGGTGGCAACTTGGACACCATGAGGAGAGGACGACTGGTAAGTTGTCTCTCCCCCTCAATGGTCGGGACCGGCGGTCAGACAGTGTCATCGGCGAAGACACATGAGATCGTAGCGGATCGGGAGAGAAAGAGGGGAAATCAGCACAGAGAGAAGAGAGTGGAGTGGCGATGAAGAGGTCGGAAACTCCCTCCTTCCCACGGTGACAGCAGCTTTGGGCACCAATCGGTGCTAGGGCTCAACGAGGCAACGGAGACAAGCCCGACGATCGAGCAAGAACGTGTGAGAAGGGTCGTTAATGCGAAGAGGAAAAGAAGATCAAGCATAAGTGAAACTTAGGTTTATGTTTTTATTAATCAACTATATATTAATTTAATTAATCAACTCAAATTAATCAACTCCTAACTAAATGGATATTTCAAAGAGGCTTTATCTCGGCTCTATTAATTCATCCTTTTAAACGTGTCATACGGACTCCGTTTAAATCCAGAAAAATCTCTAAAAATTTCTAAAAATTTCAATATGATTATTTATCCAATAATCTTATTATTTAAATATTATTTAGTTACCGTATTTTACATTTAAATTTATGATAAATAGGATTAATTAGCTAAACACTTGGATTACCACAATATAAATAATTTTCCTTATATAAACAAAGCATAACTAATTTTCCTTATAGAACCAAACAAACATACATAATTAATAAGTTTGACCCGGTTGTTTTAATCAAACTTATTTTCTTTAATCCTAAGCAAGCCAATTAAAATTATTTAATTAAACTTATAACCATAGATAAAAAAAATATCCTTTCTAAAATTATTTTCATTATTAAAATAAGAAAGTATGTTGTATACAAATTTATAAGGAACATAAAGAAAAAGTATTGCGTAAATATCTGTTTCTATTATTTGTTTTCCAAAATAAGAAATAAATGAAAATGTCTTGTTTTAAAATTCCTAACGGAACGCAGCAAACTTCTCTATATAAACCCCCTGTCGACGGAGAGAGTTCCCACTCTTCGTTTTTTGGTTGTTGCGATCCCTCGCTAGGTTTTTTTTTCTTCAATTCCCGCGCTGCGCTTCGTGTTAGGATTCCGATTCCAGCTGGATCCAGAAGGTATGAAGAGGAAAAGGGCGGTGCGTGATAAGAAGAAGCCGATCCTTTTCGGCGAAGGGTGCGAGGTCATCGAGCAAGGCGTCACCAAGATGAAGAGGATCTTGGAAGGGCTTCCTGAACCACATTTCACATCCGACAATTACATGAAGATCTACACGTAATATTTCTTCGCAATTTTTGATGTTTCTCCTGCTTTGTTTTGGCTAATCAAATCTCTTGTGCGAGGCAGAACAATCCACGATATGTGTATCCAAAGATCTCCGCACGATTACACGGAGAAATTGTACATAAAGTACAAGGAAGTGATCATGGAGTACATAACTTCCGTGGTATGTTTTCTTTGTTCTGATTTCATATTATTTTTGCAAGTGTCCTTGGAAAGGCTCGACTGCGTTTTTCTTATTATCTTTAGTCAAGTAGCTATAGGGCTAGCCAATTGATAAGCTGCTCGAATTTATCAGAAAAAAATTATGATAGCAAGAGTTGTGAACTATATGCCT
This sequence comes from Zingiber zerumbet, assembly GCA_037833815.1. Lineage (NCBI taxonomy): Eukaryota > Viridiplantae > Streptophyta > Magnoliopsida > Zingiberales > Zingiberaceae > Zingiber > Zingiber zerumbet. The sequence goes on from JBBMJZ010275153.1 coordinate 2,888, forward strand.
TTGCTGACCGCTTCCTTTTAAATAATGTCTAATTTCGGAAGAATCTGCATTCACCATGATTAAAACAAGCACTAAGTACTGTGTGCGAATATAGAAAGATGTGGCAAAGTGATTACTGCAACAGTTTGTTGTGTAATTATCCATCTAATAATAACAGGTTAATGTGACTTGATACAGCTAACCCAAAAAAATAAAACTCTGTATACATAGTGGTTCCTAGAACTCATGTTAACTCTGGGTAATAGTAAAACAATTATGTTTTCACACAAGAGAAAAAAATGTTCACTTTGAATTCACATAATTCCAAAATTATCAATTGTATAAGCAATGGAAGAAATCCCCTTGTACCTCATACCTGCTTGCTACAACATTAGATTAAATGCTAAATTCAACAGCAAGAATAAATTGTGAATGTCGTGTAACCAAAAAGATACATGAGGAATAATGACCGTTAATATTAACAAAGATGGTATAGCATTTGTTCTGTCAAATTTTTTGCCGAGGCACCTCTTTTACTATTTGTTAGAAATAAAATATGTTAGGAGTGTAAACTACAAATCTATAGATTATTGTTTATATAAATTATGAAACTTCTTCAATCACATGGTCATACTTCCTTTTGTATAACTTGGAAATAAAAAAGTATTCTTGTAATCTGATAGTGTTTCCTTTTTTTCTCAGGTATTGCCCTCTTTGAAGGACAAGCATGATGAGTTTTTGTTAAGGGATCTGGTCATAAGATGGTCAAATCATAAAGTTATGACCAAATGGCTTTCACGTTTTTTTTGGTACCTTAATCGCTTTTTCATCAAGCGGAACTCACTTCCATCGCTTGATGAAGTTGCATTTACATGTTTTCGAGACCAGGTACATTGCCATCCTCCTTATTCGTTGTTATCCCTAATTAATAGTGTGGAATTCAGATCTCTGCTCAAGCATTTTTGTCCATGTATCTTAAGTTTATGGTACAGCTATAGTTAAGATCCAATTTTCCCTTTTCTGTTATAGGTTTTTCAGGAGACTAAAGGAAAAGTTAAAGATGCTGCCATTTCATTGGTAACTTGATGCTATTTCTTTAATCCATTTTTCATATTCAGCATGTATTAGATAATGTTTGTCATTCTCTGTCTTCTAAACAGATTGATCAAGAGCGGTGTGGTGAACAAATTGATAGGGGTTTGCTGAAGAATGTTATTGAAATTTTTATTGAAATTGGAATGGGTAAGATGGATTATTATAAAAATGATTTTGAAGAAGAAATGCTTAAAGAAACAGCAGCCTATTACTCTAGAAAAGCTTCAAATTGGATTCTCATCGAATCATTCCCAGATTACATGTTAAAGGTGCTTCACATACATATCTTTATGAAACATTCATTTCTCTGATTGAATGTTTGGTCATTCTTGTTTTTTTTTACTAGGTTGAGGAGTGCTTAAGGAGGGAGAAGGATAGGGTCGTTCATTATTTGCATGCTACCAGCAAACCAAAATTGATAGAGGTATATTATGCTTTGTTAGAAGATCCACCATGAACTGATTTATTTCTTCCCAAATGATCTTTCCTTAGAGCTCAAAAGGAGAGAATTGTGAAATCGTGGATACATTTGTACACCTCAAGGATAATACTGAGGAAATAGAAATGTGACTAATCTTCATTATGTCCGTTTCATATTTTTAAATGTTTTGTTGAATTTTCATTACTTGTAGCAAGTGCGTCGTGAGGTTCTATGTGTTTATTCAAGCCAACTTTTGGAAAATGAAAAGTCTGGTTGCTGTGTCTTAATTCAAGAACACAAGGTACAATTTTCTTGTTGGTGCTATCAATTAGAGATTTTTTCCTGTGACATATAATCATGTTATAAAATCCTTATGTCTAATTGACACTTCAGGTGGATGATCTCTCACGGATGTATAAGCTTTTTTCAAAGATAGACGATGGTCTATTTTCTATCTCTCAAATTTATAAGAAGGTTCTGAAATTAGCAGTTGCATCAATATTAATTTTCTACTACAAAATTAACTCACATAGTTTGGATTTTGATTGTCATTATTTTTCTGAACTAACATTATTGTGCAGCATGTGACTGTTGAGGGTACAACTTTAGTTAAAAAAGCAGATGATGTTGCAAGTAATAAGGAGGTAACTATCAATTATCTTCCTTGACAATACCCTTACTTATTTGTTAGCACTCTTTGGTCACATCAAGGTGTTACGTTAGCTTTCCTTTCACAAGTCATACTTTTGGTTCTCTACTTCTGTTGCCAACATTGTTTGATTTTGTGTTCATATGTTTGGTTTGCCAAAGTAGGTGCTATTATCTTTTCTGGTCTTCATTCTTATTTGTTCTGGTTAATCTTTGTTTTGTTTGTTTATTTGGATGTACATTTTCTTTATGTTGTTTTTACTGGAAAATTTTCAGGCAGAGAAAAGGGTTGTTGTTGGCTTGCAAGAACAGGTAAAGGTCGAGCACCTTAGTATGACTATTGTTGCTCTCTATTTGATTGGCTGTTGCTTGTGAACCTTACTTACTGCTTGCTTGTTTTCAGACTTTTGTTAGGGAAGTTATTGAACTTCATGACAAGAACATGCCACTCGTGAATGATTGTTTCCAAAATCATACCCTTTTCCATAAGGTTTGGCTATGTCAATATGGTGTGTTACTTGAATGTTATTTGTTTTTTTTTTCTTGCTAAATCTTTGTATGTCCTTTAGGCACTCAAAGAGGCATTTGAGATTTTCCTCAATAAGACTGTTGCCGGTAGCTCAACTGCTGAGTTACTGGTTAACTATTGTGATAATATTCTTAAGAAGGGTGGAAGTGAGAAACATAGTGATGAAGCAATTGAACAAATACTTGAAAAGGTACATGCTTGTTTGTGTAATTATGTTCTTCTCACTTTGTCACTTTGTTGTCGACCTCTGCATTTTGGACTTGACATAACTGAACCAGTCTCCTATATTTGCAGGCTGTGAATTTGCTTGGTTATATCTATGACAGAGATTTATTTGCTGAGTTCTATAGGTGAAATAACCTCGAATGTCTATTGATTTTCATCACTGTATTTTCTGTTATTTGTCGTCATGTCTGTGAACATATGTCTGTAGGAAAAAGCTTGCTAGGAGGTTGTTATTCGACAAAAGTGCTAATGAGGACCATGAGAGAAGCATCTTAACAAAACTAAAGCAGCAAAATGGTGCACATTTTACCTCAAAGTTGGAGGGAATGGTTCGTATACCTACATCTCAAGTGTTGTCGCATTTGAATTAATAACTGAATATGTTTGGTTCATTTTTCAGGTAACTGATATGATCCTCGCTAGAGAAACACAAGCTGATTTTAAGGAATATCTTCAATGTAATCCACAGACAAATCCAGGGATAGATTTATCAGTTACTGTTTTGACAACTGGATTCTGGCCATCTTATAGATCATCTGATTTCCACCTTCCTTTTGAAATGGTTAGCAAATTCATTTTCTACTTTTACCTTTGTTTAAATTTTATTAGAATTTTTGGTAACATAATGATTGGCCTACACATTTGATGATGATAAAACTTCAATTATTTAGTTATTTTACATTGTCGTATTAATGTATCCAGAAGGGGTACAGATCTAGTTGAACTAAAATTCTTTAATAAACAGACCTGAATCTCTTAGATTCGTGATTTGTGCATTACTAGAAAAAATAAGAACTTGAAATGTCAAAAGGGTCATGCTTTGTATTTTTTAGATTTCTAAAGAATTTTTACTTTCAGACTAAATGTATACAAGCTTTCAAGGAGTTCTATCCGACAAAAACAAACAGCAGGAGGCTCACATGGATATATTCTTTGGGGACATGCAATATTACAGCCAAGTTTGAATTGCAAACCATAGAGTTTATTGTGACAACATATCAGGTATTTATTGAATCTTTTTTCATCTTTGCAAAATAAAAATGTATGCTAACCAAAAGCATTGAGCTGTTTACAGGCTGCAGTTCTTCTGCTCTTTAATGACTCGGATCGGTTAAGCTACTCGGAGATCATGTCTCAGCTTAACTTAGCTGATGATGACGTAGTCAGATTGCTTCAATCCCTTTGTTGCTTGAAGTATAAAATTCTGAATAAAGAACCAAATACAAATTCTATTTCTTCAGATGACATCTTTGCTTTCAATTCAAAATTCACCAACAAAATGAGAAGGATCAGGGTATATGCTTTTTACAACAAAGAAGTTAGGCTATTGTTTTTAACTTTTTTCATTATTCATTTTTATTTCGTGACTCAACTACAGATACCCCTTCCAATCGTGGATGACAAAAAGAAAATACTTGAAGTCGTGGACAAGGATAGAAAATTTGTTGTTGATGCCTGCCTGATTCGTATTATGAAAAGTCGCAAAGTGTTGAATCATCAAGAGTTGATCACAGAATGTGTCGAACAACTTAAAGTGTTCAAGGTAAAGAATATACAACTAACTAAAACTATTGTTTTTGATACTTTTGGTTATTTTAATTTGTTCATCATTTCATATTTTTGCAGCCTGACTTGAAACTAATTAAGAAGCGTATTGAAGATTTGATAAATAGAGAATATCTAGAGAGAGACTCGGAGAACGTGAATTTGTACAGATACCTGGCTTGATCGATCTAATTATTCGTTGGTGAAAATAAGCATTCCCCTCCTCCAGCCACCTTTAGAATCATCCTGTTCTATGGTTTTAGGCTCCTGTATATTTATATACTGGTTAATAATAAATTGAATTTCTTTTATTCTATTTTATTTTGACATTGTATCTGCTTTGATAAAATTTCATGGTCAAGCGTGGTCAAATGTTTCTTCACCATAAACACGAACAAACTCCACTTTTTTTTTAAAAAAAACTTTAAAAGAATTATAAAAAAAATTTGCATACCAAACAGGCTTTCACCCTTTCAAACAGTCCTTCGATAACGGGCCTAGGCGAGAAGTTCGGCCCAACTGTAACCTATATAATCACATTACATTACACATAATTCGGCCTTCTTCTCCTCGACTCCATTCCCGGTCCCACTCTCTTCCTACACGTTTAAAACCCTACTCCACCTCGTCGCCGTCGCTGCGATCTGCTAGGTCGTCGTCGCTGGAAGCTCGGGAAGATGTCGCTCCGGGTGTTGAATCCTCAAGCCGAGGTGCTGAACAAGTCGGCGGCGCTCCACATGAACATTAACGCTGCTAAGGGCCTTCAGGATGTGCTAAAGACGAATCTCGGGCCCAAGGGCACCATCAAAATGTAATTTTCTCTCTGTTTTTTTCTTTATTATGCGCATTCTCCTCCTCTCCCTGCGCCAAGTATTTAATTTCACGTGCAGGCTTGTCGGAGGGGCTGGGGACATCAAGCTTACAAAAGATGGGAACACTCTCTTGAAAGAGATGGTAAGGGGACTGGATTTTTAGTCTTTAAATCCAATAAATGGTTTGGTTTTTCTCAGCATTTTGTTGGATCTGCAGCAAATCCAAAACCCTACAGCGATTATGATCGCAAGGACTGCAGTCGCTCAGGATGACACTAGTGGTGATGGCACAACCTCCACTGTTCTCTTCATTGGGGAGTTGATGAAGCAGTCAGAACAGAAAATCGGTGAAGGTATTTCCTGATTGATTTTTTAAATTACATTCCCTGATGATCTCACCATTTTTGGGTTTTGTTTGCCCTTCATGAGATTTTTAGCCTGGCCAATGCAATCGATGCCTTAATGTTAGTGTGAGGTTTTAGTGCATGCTTGATTTGCCTTAACTGATTTGTAGCACTATAGAATGTAGATTCTAATTCTGTGGCTCCATCCTCAAATATTATTAGTAAGGTTGATTTTTTCCATAAACTATCTATACATCCTACTAATCATAACTCTTGCCAAGAACTTTTCCTCAAATGAAATATTGGATAGTTGTTTTTTGCTGTCTTAAAGTTTTCACTATAATAGTCTTTTTTACTTGTGTACTTATCCACATGCATTATGTGACATTGTCTAAAGGGATCACAAGTAGAACTTGACATTAGTTGTATCATTATAGTGGAGTATAAGTTACTCGGATGCAAGAATTTGACAATATGTTACATTCTTCACTCCATGGTTTGTGGTTTTAGGGTTGCCAAACAAGAGTGAGTTTGAACTTGAAAGAGTTAGATGGTTGTAATGTATGATTATAATCAGTAGGCATTCAAAAGAGGATCAGTAGCTGTTAATATGCTTATGGTTGAACTCACCATGGGGTTAAATAAGCAAGATGTGATTTTTACATTTATGATAACCATTTATTTTATTAACATTTTGGAAATTTAACACCTGTGAAAATTAAAACAATTATTTGTTTTGGTGTTTGTTAGAGCAATTGCTTGTATAGGCAATGCCCTTTTAGCTACTTATTTTAGTGTTTACGAAGATTATATTTCATTATATAGAAACTCTTATTCATTATTTTAAATGTTGAATAAAAAAAGGGCAGCCCGGTGCACAAAGCTCCCGCCATGCGGGGTCCGGGGAAGGATCCATTGTATGCAGCCTTACCTTGCTTTTTGCAAGAGGCTTTTCCAGGATTCGAACCCGTGACCTTGTGGTTACAAAACAACAACTTAACCATTGCGCCAAGGCTCCCCTTTATTATTTTAAATGTTGAATAATATAAAATTTTCATCTTTTCAGGAATGCATCCAAGAGTGTTGGTAGATGGTTTTGAAATTGCCAAGCGGGCTACTCTAGAGTTTCTAGAGAAGTTTAAGACACCTGCTGTGATGGGTGACTCACCTGACAAGGAGATATTGAAAATGGTAGCAAGGACAACACTTAGAACAAAGGTAAACTATATCTTTTTTTTTAAATAAAATAGTTTATAAGGTCATTGTTTCTATGAGTTTCTCTTAATGCTGTTTGAATTTTCTTTTGCTGTAGTTATATGAATCGCTAGCTGACCAACTGACCGACGTTGTTGTTGATGCAGTAAGTTTATTTTTATTTGCACAATTTTTTACTGATCTGCTTTAATGCCTATGGATTAAGTGTGAATAAAGTACTTCAATTGTGATAAAGCTTCAGATTGACTGCAAATCTCAATTGATTTTTTTTATTGATTGAGGAAAATTATCAGCTCCATTTTGTTGAAATGCATCAGTATCACCTGGATGAATTTCTGTTTGATTCTTGTCTTTATTTGGAATCTGTTTATCAAAATCGTTCTTGGTTCTTAAGCTGAAAACCTCTGCTCTAAGCTACACACTTATTCATGAAAATTTGATCATTGTACCATTTCTTGGAGTCCTATTTGCTAACATTTCATGGCATGTACTTGATGTTTGTAATCTCGGTCTTAGTTACTGTCATATTTACCAACATTCATTTTTTTTACATTAACAGGTACTCTGCATACGAATACCAGATGAGCCAATTGATCTTTTCATGGTCGAGATAATGCATATGCGCCATAAATTCGATGTTGACACGCGCTTGGTATGTTTTCTTGCGATTGTTACTCTAGTGTTGTTAAAAGTCTGTAGATTGTTTGCATAGGTGCCCAAATGAGGTGAGGCTCAAGTGCGTCAACACCTAGCCAGACAGACGCTCCCTGTACAAGTGCTTGCGTCTAGGTGATACACTGCTTGGTTAAGAAAAGGGAAAAAAAATTCTTGTGGAATGTATAAAAAAATCCACATAACATCCCACTAACTTCAGTACAAACCTTTCTGGTGCAAAATTTTTGTTTTCAAATTATCCTGCACACTTTAGTGAGTTACACATTGTTCTGGTTATGATCCTTGTAGCTAGTTATCTCTCCAAGAAAAGCTTTGTTACATGAAAATTGTTGGGTAGCTCAGTCAACATTAGAAATTAATTACCCAAATAAATATAATGATTGATTGCAAGACAAGTTACCATTGTTTTTTAAAAGAAATGATGTTTTAGAGAGTGGATTTCATCACATATATGATATTCTGAGGCGTGTTGAACACCTAGGAGAGCTAAGCAGACATTATTGCAGGCTAGGACCAAACAAACAAATGGCAAACACATATTCAGTGAAAAGGAACAAATGACTTGGTTCCTTTGATGATCAAGATTTTATCTTGATGATATCTTTAATTATTGTGATTTTGAAAAATTAAACTAAGCTTTTGATATTGTAGTATGTAAATTGCAAGTGTTCTTCTAAACATTTCTGTTATAATAAATAAATACTTTAGATATTAATTATATGCATGCTATTTATAAATATCACTTATTCTACATTATCACATTGTGTTATTATTATATTACATGTTCATTATGTGATTGACGGTTTTTGTATATGGAAATATGAATTGGATGGATTGATCAATAAATATTAATTGTTTGATACCACTATTCTTATATTCTAAATAAGTTTCTAAGATATATTAACAATATATATCTATACGTTTTCAAGTAATAGATTCATACTATTAATTGTTAAATTGTATGAGGATGAGCGTCCTATGAAGGATATGCAAGATTACTAAAAAAGGGATAGAATGAAAGTGAGTACTATTAAAGCAAATAGGTGCAATTCCAAATGTTGAGAGAAAAGAGAAAATAGGTTGAGATGGTATGAACATGTTTAGAGGTGAGCAATAGGTTAGGTAAATGGTATAAGGGATAGAGTTTAACAAATTTTAAATGTTTAGAATATCGCTAGTAGTATAGCCTTGGATAGATTCAATTGAGGTATAACAGCCATGTAGCAAACCCCAAAATAGTTGGGACATCCATGGGTTTATGATGATATTGATATAGGTTATTAACTATTAGTTTTTAATATGCATTAATTAACTGAGATTATATATTTTTAATAGTATGGTAGATTTATTAAGAATGTTCTATATTTGCACACCTCGAATCACTTAGGTAAGTGCCTAGCATCTTGGGCAATATGTATTGTGGCACATTATCCTAAAGAACATTGTGTTGTTTGTTGACATTGAACGTGGTATTGCATAGTCCACCCTTTTACTTTGTATTTTTAAGGATTTGGATGCATTAATTCATGAAATGACTATTTTTTTCTTTGGAATTTGCAGTTTTTGGTGGTAAAGAATTATATGTTCAACAAAATGGCTTTGAGCTTTAATAAACTTGCAAATTAGCAAATATAAAAAGTGTGGCCATAACTGGAATTGAAATATTGGATATGGAAGTGATACTTTCCTTATAATTATTACTGCAAATATTGCTACAACACTTGTTAAGAAAGATATACAAGATCCCCTGGTTCTTTGGTCAGATTATAAGGGGCAAGTAGCATCTTTACATGGGTACTCCTGTTGCATTTATTTCTTGGTCGTTGAAGGTTTTACCTACTTTGGGACACACAAGAATTGACGACTCTATACTGAGGGATTGCTTTTAATTAATTGCTTCACTTTAGTAGTCTGGCTCATTCTTGCTTCTTTTGAAGGTTGAAGGCCTTGTCCTTGATCATGGATCTCGACATCCTGATATGAAGCGGAGGGCAGAAAATTGCTATATCTTGACTTGCAATGTCTCCTTGGAATATGATAAAAGGTAAATCTTGATGTGTTTGTTTTTCATTCCGTATTTATGAAAAAGAAAGCCATATGAACTGTTACATGAGATAAATCCATTTTTGCTACATGTAGATTTTTTATTTGTTATCATTTGTCTTATTCTCTTGGCTACTTTGAAACTGAAAATTACTTCACATCCAAGTTTTTGAGTGTACAAACTGAGTTTTTATTGCTCAAAAGAACCAGGAATCTGTACTAATTGAACTTTAAAATTACTTCGTCTCTAAATTATTGGGTGTGAACTGAGTTTTATTTGCTCAGAATAACTTAGAATCGACAAATTTTGACAGTCTAATCAAAGAATATAGTTTTGTGAGTTGCTTTGTAGAAACTCAAGTTGTGATTAGCATGTTGTGTTTTAATACTTCGTTCTGGTCATTCTATCAGTCAATTTCATTGAATAATTTGTTAACAGCTTTCGTGTGTTGTACAAAGTTCATCAAAACATTGTGGTAATGATGCCTTTCTGATATATGTTATGCACCTGTGCCACAACAAGTTGGGCATCTGTTATTTACAATTATAGTGTTGATAGCCAAGAACTCATCTTCTGTTTGCATATGTGTGGTTGATGAGTTCTCTTTCCAGTGAAATAAATGCAGGCTTTTTCTACTCCAATGCCGAGCAGAGAGAAAAAATGGTCGCTGCTGAACGGCGTCAAGTTGATGAGCGGGTTAAGAAGATCATTGAATTGAAGAACAAGGCAAATTGAATATTTTTCTAAATACGTCAAATTAGCTCAGTTACCTTATGTCTTCTGTTTCCTGAAGTTCCTTCTCCAATGCAGGTTTGTTCTGACAATGACAAAAACTTTCTTGTGATTAATCAGAAGGGCATTGATCCTCCATCTCTAGACCTACTTGCCAGGGCAGGGGTAAATCATATCATCTCTAGTTATTGATGATTATTTTTTTTCGCTTCAAGTTTTATCTGGGTGAAACTTTTCAACTTTCCTAGTTGCATTCATCAGAGTTGTTTTATGTCCTTCATACAATACAAAGTTATCAACAACTACTACCAGCCATTGTAATTCATTGTAAATATGCAGTGTGAACCAGCAAACTCTATTTCCCTTTTCTTGAGCAACCTGAGTCTTGAATATTTGCACATGCTATGGTTGTTATCTCATGAAGATGATTATATTTTATAACAGCTTATTTGCATGATCTAGTTTAGGTTGCACCTTCACTCTGACAGAAATCAGGTTAATCACTGCATTATAGGTTTCTGCATCTTACTATTTTATTAAGAATCTCTCCCCTTTACTAACTAACTTTGGTGAAGCCTAAAGTGAAAATACGTTAATGTCCTTTTTGCTATTTATACCAAAAATAATTCTAAGGTTTATTAGTAATTTCCACAAATGCATCAATCAATGATCTAAAGTTCGAGACTCAATTGCGGCGTATTATTGAGAATTTTTCTCATTAATCAATTAGAAATCTAGAGTTTTCTTTAGTTCCATATCTTAGAATTGACAACACTATGAACAGAGAAGATTTTATAAATACTTTGGGTCGGCGATGTTAAAAAACATACTTTTTTCAGTTTTTTTTTTGGCTAAGATCAAGTATGATATTAAATTAATTTTTTATAAGGAGGAGTCTGTTACAGTAGCTTGTTGCTGGGATTCTCGAGCGTCATCCTAGCATTGCACTATTGCATGAGTCTAATGCACCCTTACCTAATTTATGGGCGGTCTATTGGCTAATATTAAGTATAGTATGTATTCTTATTAGTTTAATATCTGATATAGAGAATTAAATTAATTTTTTTATAAAAGAGAGTATGTTACCCGCAAGTGTTTATGCATTATATTACACACGCAAGCAGGGGCGGAGCCATGCAGTTACCCCTTCTCAATTTTTTGTAACCCTTAGAGGTGTATACAATTATAAAAATATTAGTCTTACAACTAAAAAAATAAAAGTAGGGGCGATCCTAAAAAATTAAAATTATTTTTTATAGGCCAATTCTTCTTCCCCAAATCTTTGCCTGCATTGACCCACCGGATATAAGTGGCTTAGCTTACGCAACGTGTGTTCACAGTCACTAGTATATATTAAAATTATGAGTTGGGAATAGATGATTAAGGTTGCAATATATTTTGCAATTAGCCAAATGTTTTGATTATATAGCAAATTGCGGGATTTTGACAAATATTCAACATTTACCTTGTTATAATGTATTTCACAAATTTCTATTTTCCAAGTTCTACTAGGAGGGACATGAGTACTATTATGTTGACCGTTTGACCTTTTGGTTAGCTAATTTTTTTCTTCTATTTGTTTATTTTGCTGCTGCAGATTTTTTTTCCATAGTTATAATTTTTTGTTTAATTCATTATGAAGAACAATCATCTAGTTTTTGCATCATCAATTGCTATTAATTATCCAGACTTTGTAAACATTACAGAGCATTACTTTTATTTATTTATTTATTTATTTTTTTGTGGTCATCTTTAGATTATTGCACTTAGAAGAGCCAAGAGGAGGAATATGGAAAGACTGGTTTTGGCTTGTGGTGGGGAAGCTGTTAATTCTGTTGATGACTTGACGGTTGATTGTCTTGGATGGGCTGGGCTTGTTTATGAGCATGTTCTTGGTGAAGAAAAGTATACCTTTGTTGAAAATGTGAAAAACCCTCGCTCTTGTACCATCTTGATCAAAGGTTGCATAATTACTTTGATTTCAATTTTATTAGTCCACAGTATATAATTGTAATATTAGGCAAGGATATTGTCATCTTCATTGCAGGACCAAATGATCATACCATTGCTCAAATCAAGGATGCTGTTCGTGATGGTCTCAGATCTGTCAAGAATACAATTGAAGATGAAGCTGTTGTTCTGGTAAGATTCAAATGTCTTATATTTAAAAGAGATGCACGAAATGAACCCAGATAAACTAGACTAATAATAAGTTAGTTACACTGAAAACTAAGACTTTAATGTAAACATCATCAGTAACTAGGGAAAGTTGAAACTATTACAAGATTCTTTAACCTACACTCCTCTGCCTGAATCTCATCCTTATTCTATTATTTGAACATATTTAATCTGTGAAATGTGATGATGGGTTTGATCCTTCTGTGTATGTTAATTGCTAGTCATACAAATGGTGTGGCATATTACTTTTTGATTGTCAGTTGCATTGATTTTCAAAATGGTGAATACGGAACCACTGTAAATGAGTAGAAAATAAGAATTCCAATGCTTTGCTATTTTCATTATCTTGATTTGACAGGGTGCTGGGGCCTTTGAGGTTGCCGCAAGACAGCATTTGATCAACAATGTAAAGAAAACGGTTCAAGGGGTAAGCTATTCTGAAATGTCAGGCACACAACTATCATGATGTTCATCTAACAGAATGTTGTCCACAGCGTGCACAAATTGGAGTCGAAGCTTTTGCTGATGCCCTTCTCGTGGTTCCAAAGACACTTGCAGAGAACTCTGGCCACGATACCTTAGATGCCATCATTTCTATTACAGTAAAGACCTCTTGTGATACACTACACTGGTTTTATTCCAGTACAATTCAAGTTTGAACCACAATCTAACTTGTGATGTTTTCAAGGGTGAGCATGACAGAGGCAACATTGTCGGTTTGAATCTTCATACCGGTACACCTGTTGATCCACAGATGGAGGGTATCTTTGATAACTACTCGGTCAAACGTCAGCTCATAAACTCAGGGTAAGTCTTAGTCGACTTCATCAGCACTTTCTTAATTTCACTATCCATTAAGTTATTGGTTCCAATCTGTTTGCAGACCTGTTATTGCTTCCCAATTGCTTCTGGTGGATGAAGTAATTCGTGCTGGCCGAAACATGCGAAAACCAACATAGATCCATTGAGATGCTGTCCCCAGATTTGCAGTTATCCATTTGACATAAGAAAGTTTGAGATGTTTTGTAGTGGATTGGTGAAGTGATATGCAAGAGTCAAGTACATGTTCTGTTATTTTTAATGCTCATGTAGTTCTAAGGGATACGGAGATTTTTCTTAGTTCAGAGCAAATTTTGCCCTTTTTTATTTTCCTGGGAAAAACCTCCACGTTATTGCAATCGTGTAAGTTTGTCAGGTTCAAAAATTACTTCTTTTAGGGTTTGAAACTACATTTTTATGCCAATCTTTGCTTCGGTATGCTATTTCATATAGCAACCTGTTGATGATTTTGTGAAAATTTTTAGTTTCTATTATTTAGACAATAAAAGTTTTTGTCATAAAAAAAACAAATATTTAACACATTATTGATCTATGAAGTTATAGAAAAGCCAGTATTTGTTTTTTTTTTTAGACTTTTTAATGAAAACAGGAAATTGTCAGTAAAGAATATAACTAGCATTAATGGATATATTACATCACTTAACATTCACGGGTATGTGGATTTAATTGTAACACGTCTATATATCAAAGATCTGAAGGTCGTCTTTCAACGAATCAAGCGTCTGATTCCACCTTGCTTTTTAAGCACTAATAATCTTTTGTTGTAGGTTTTTTATTAAAATTATTTTTATAATTTAAATATTTAATCTTTCGAATCAACTAATCTTTAAAAAGGGAGGGTGAATCAACTAATCTTTAAAGTGAGGGCATGCTAATGTCAGAACCATAGGTGCAATTAAATCTATTATAGATACAATAAAATTATATGATAAGTTATATTTTAGGCGCAATTAAATTTTAACATAGATGTTAGTTATATGTTCTATCAAATTATTTTAGATATTACTATTTTTTTAAAAAATATATATATTTTAACATGTGTATCAATTATTTTACAATTATATGCAAATAAAGTGACATTCTTTAATACGATCACACGTCAAATACATGAAGGGAGGGTTTGTGCTAGTCATCTCCCAGCCCTCATGAATCAAGGACTTTGAGAATTCATGCGCCACTGATAATGGTGAATTGAATTGATAAACATATTCAACATGCACTTGAGTTGCAGGATTCTGATGACAGATGATAATACGAAGAATTCAATGTATTATTAACTAAAAAGTATTAGTTAGATAGAATTTGATCTACAAAAGTCCCGTCAATGCAACATCCCATAGAAAAATTGGACCACATTAATCTTATCTCAACAATCTTAACTTGGCTCAAATCCGTGATTCCAAGATCACATAATAATAATTTTATCATGGAACCAAAACTCATCTTCTTTCTAAATCTACATCTTGAAAAAAAAAAAAAAATTCACAATGCATAGTTACCACACATTGCAGCACGTTGCTAAAATATACCTTTCAAGGTGATTCGTCGTGGAGGAGCTCGAAGACGAATGCACACAAAATGAAGAAGACGACGATGGATGCGAGGTTTATAAATCTCACGGCCAATAAACCTGGGCCATTCGATCTAAAGTTGTGAAAAATTAGGAGAAGATATATCCGTTGAATTCGAAAAGGTGTCTGTCACGTCACTAGTAGATATTTGTCTGTCATGTCAAACATGCGACGGCAGAAAGGAGGACACATGACGCTCAATCAGCGGAAGACATTAATGAGGCTTAATAAAAAGGTATGACCACGTGCTCAAATATAATAATCGAAGATTTGCACGGTTTTCAAAAAATATGGATGACGTCAGGATGTTCAGCCGAGAAGGCGCCAAGAAAGGAGAAAATTCACCTAAGTGTTGTTACTCATCGGCTTAACCGGACACAGATAATGGACTTGCACATTGCCGAATGACCGAGTCATCATCCATTGGGACAAGCACGATCCAAACGACAACTACGGACTGGATTGACGAAATGAAGACAAACGACGAATATGCTTGTGCCGATCAGAAACCGGGGAACACATGTAGGGTCTGATCGGTTGCGTAAGATACTGAAAACACTACTTGTCCAATCAGTCAGACTTGCAACCTCCTTCGACTAAACTTGAGGGGGAGACTTGTGATGCGG
>JBBMJZ010275257.1:0-18366 GCA_037833815.1 Zingiber zerumbet
GCCGGAGTTGAGGAAGCTGGCCATGGCCTCTAGAATCTCGAAGCGGATGCCGGAGTAGCCCTGGAGGAGAGTGTTAACGCGGACGAGCATGGCTGCCCGGGCAGCCGGTGACGGCAGCGTATGGCTGGAATCCTTTCCGGAGCCGAATATTCCAGCATTGAGGAATCTGCATCCACCAATATGAAGGTGAGAAACGTGTTCCAAGATTCTGTTCAAACTTCACAATTACCTTTTTTATGGTTTAAAAAACATGATTATTAGTATTATTATTATTATTATTTTTATTGTAGGAGAGTTGGTGGTGGGCAACATCAACAACAAGTTGATATTTTAGTTGATTAAATTAATCAATTTTTATATAAAAAAAATAATTTGCTCAAGTAATTACAGCTCATGCACCCACCAAAAAGTCTTTGTTTCGATTTAAAAAAAATTCTTTTATTTAATTCAAAAAATAAATGGAAATCAATAGAGAACAGTACCTGATCAGCTCCTTCTGCAGTGCGCCGCCCTCCTTGGTTCTCCGGTGAGAGGTGGCGCCGAATCCGGTGGTGACGCCGTAGCTGTCGGTGCCCTTCGTCATGCTGTCCATCACCCACTGGCTGCTGGCGCACACGCCTTTGCGCGCCGCCTCCGACAGCTCCACCCTCACCTCCCCCGCCGCGGCCACCGCAGCCACCTGCGCGACCTTGAGCGTCGCGCCCTCCAGCAGCACCAGAGGCCGCCGGAACTCCTCCACCATCCTCTTCACCTCGTCGAGGTGGCTCCCCGAGAGCCCCTCCGCGGCCGCGCCCCAGTTCAGGGGGTCGCAGCCGCTCTTGATGCAGAGGCCGTCGCCGTTGCCTTTAACTGCAGCAGCTCCGTTTGCGTTTGCTCCGTTCACGACCTCCATCGAGTGAATGATCGGAAGAAGAAGAAGAAAGCAGAGGAAGACAGAGAGGTATGCTTTGTCTCTTTCTCCTGCTGGAATAGGAAGAAGGCGAAGGCTCTAAATAGGGGAACAGCCGAACAGGGGAGAAGAGTTGGTTGGCACTGCACTTGGGCCGTTGAATTAGGTTCGGTGAGATCTACGGTCAGATTTAAGCTTCCATGGGTTGGTGGAAGGAAATAATATATATGAGAAATATAATTTTCCAAATATCATAGATTAAAAAATTAATTCCAGGGCTACGCTGCGTTGGTAATAAATGGGACGAGTTCCTAGATAAGGAAGATTTAAATTTTATCTGTGATACCTTCTATCTTTGAAAATTTTATATGTCAATTAACCATTAAAATTAATTGAAGTGTATGAGTTGTATATCTCTATTATATATAAAAAAAATAGATTACCAAATTATCTATGAGAAGTATATTTTTTTTACTTTGGTTGTTTTGATCTAATCAAACTCTCTAAATTATGATTTATGAGGTTTATTTTTATTGGCAAAATGGATTAATAAGTTGGTAGAAAACAAGACTTGGTTGTCCATTCATAGAATGGGTCCAATTAAGCATGGCATAGTTGTTCAACCCACGGGACGAGTCAATTTCCCCACCAACCATGAGTTAGGTGGGAAATAGCTGCCAACTTATCTTCAAGTGGAAGGGGTTTCTCGGAGATCATCCACTTTAACAAGTATTAAAAGACAATAATATTTTTGACATTTGGGAATGGAATTCTAGTTTTGTTAATTTAATTGATAAAATTTATTTAATAGACGATTAATCTGAAAACATTGAATTGGTGCGTTATCCATTTGAACGCTTTCTTATTTAGTTTGGTAGTGGATAGAAAATAATAATAATAATAATAATAATAATAATACAACAGTTGTGCATACAGTGAGAATTATTCTCGCCTTTTATTAAAAAAATATGTACTTGTCACTAATAACATTATACATTAATTTTTGAAAGGGGTATTTTATAAAAGGAACCCTAATATGTGCCTAGGAATGATTCAGTGGCAAGGCGTTTTTTTAATTTTTTAATATATAAGGGTCGAATTTTAATTTTAACGAATTAACGGATAAATTTTTTAATATTGTAAGTCATTAGTTCGAAATTGGCCAATATAGCTAGAAAACTCCAAATTACTTTAAATCAAACTCAAAATTACTTTAAATCAAACTCAATGTACTTCTTCAAACCTCCTTAAATCTGAATTTAATAACATAAATTGAATTTAGTAGTAAATTTTTAAACTTGTAAACACTCGAGAAAATTAGTCAAAAGCTTATTATAAGGCGTAGAACAAATACTCATTAACCCATCAAATGCTCCCTTTGCTCCAAAAATATCATATTTTTAAATTTCAAATGATGTAGGTTAATAAGTTAGTTTCGTCTAAAATTAACCATTGAATCTAGAGAACTTGGAATCACTTTAAACTAAATCAATGTATTTATGAAATCTACTTGATATATATGTATGTCTTTATATCTGAATTTGATAGCGTAAATTAAGAATAGTACATTTTTAAATTAGTAGAGTATAAACTTAGAGATGTATTTTTAATTTAATTTATTACTCTTCATTTATATTATCAAATTTAAATTAAGAGCATTAAATACATTGATTTTAATTTAAAGTAATTTGAATTCTATAGGCTATGGAAACAGAGTATTTTGGGAATATAATTAGTGATTTGAATATATCCTTTAATTTTTTTATATAAAAAATATATAATGTAATAGTTTTTATTAGTCTCATATATATGAGAATAGAAAATCGTCTATAAATATATTGAGCCAACTATCTTAAAAAATATATATTATTTTAATATTTTAGTTCAGATAAACTGTAATATTTGATTAAAAAATTAAATTAATTTTTTACTGGAAAAGTTAAGGTGATTGTATTATTATACTTTCTTACAATTTTATTAAAAATCTTCCCTTTTACGAAGTAACTTTGGTGAATCCTAAAATTAATTTATGTCTTTTTTTCTATTCACACTAAAAATAATTCCAAAACTTATTAGTAATTCCACAAGCAAAACAATCAGTGATCTAGAGTTCGAGACTCAGCTACAACGTATTATTATGAATTTTTCTCATCATTAATTTCCTCTGATTGCTTTATATGAAAAATATAGTTATCTTTAGTCCACGTCTTAGAATTGACAACACTATGATCAAAGAAACTTCTATAAATATTTTAGGCCGACGATGCTAAAAAATATTCTTTTCTTAGTTTGTTACTAAGATATAAGTATAATATTAAATTAAATTAATTTTTTTACATAGGGAAGCTCGTTACAATAGTTTGTTACTGAGATTCTCTAACGTCATCTTATATTATTGTACTATTGTATGAGTCTGGATCTGGGTCTGGATCTGACGAATCATATCTAAATAATTTATTTTTAGTTCCTGGAATTATATTATACACGTAATGATTAAGTGTGCCGATGATTAATATTTTATAATATATGTAATGCTGGTGCGCGGTGGATAGTTCAAATTATTGAAGGGTAATATTGTGAGAATAGAAATAAAAGGAATAGTTCATTTCATCTGTGGCACGGTGCTGATGCTACGTGGTCTAAATGATTTCTTTGACTCAGTTTTGCCAAGTAAATTAATGTTTTAATGTTGCCGTCTAGTTCTTAAAATGAATGCTTCTCAATGTTTGATTACAATATTTTTCATCCCTTTTCCTAAATAAAAATGTAAACTTGCAGGATAACTTGATATTACAAACATTACAGAAGAACATTTAAGACAATAATTAAATATATTATTACTATTATTATTATCATCAAGAAGATGAACCTTGTCATGGAAAATTCCAACACTCGTGAGATATTAAATTTAGTTTATTATTCAATTATTGAATTAGTAGTTGTAGTAGTAGTAGTAGTAGTGATAGTATTAGTATGCCCTAAAGCTTCATATTATTAAGCAAGTCATCATCCCTAATTGCTATATTTTTAGACTCATTAACTAGCTAGTTATGTTAATTCAATTTGATCATATCCAAACCCACACTTCGAATGAAGAAACATTGCTCCAACTAGTTATGTCTTCAGCAATTCAAAATATCTATTTCAGTTCAATTGGTTCAATTTTTTAAAAAGTAATCTAAGGTTGACAAATGTATTGTGTTTCTCACTAGATGAGTTAGGTGGATAAGTGATCTTCACCAACCACAACACTCGAATCATCATTAATAATGAACAAAGAAATATCTAAAATATAATGCACAACTTTCATTGTTGTTGTTTTTCTTTATCATTAAAAAAGTATATATTAAAGGGAAATGAACATGGGTAGTTGGCTTGGTCACACCCTCCCACATGCAATAAATAAAAATAAATAATAATAATAATAAATCAGGAAGATATGACATAACAAATCAATCAGTGAATGGAAGATGACAAATTGACAAACGCTGATTCACATGTCTCACCAACCAAGCCATTATGAAGGAACCATTGGCATCACTACTTCCAATGGCGTATTATACAAAATACAATTGCACTAAGTGTATTTAATTCGTGCTTGGTGACCAAGAAAGTACAACAAGCCAACTCAGTCAACACCTTTGAGTCAAAGGCTAAAGTTTAGGTACAAGTCAAAAGTCAATAAAGTCAAGATTCTCAACTCCAAATTCATGCAAACGAAATAAGAACTCCATCCATTGCAGCTAACAGTTCTATCACAAGAGTTCAAGCACATTGAAGATTGCAGTAATAGGTTTTTACACTAAAAACAAGGTTCAGCAAATTGTATCACAACTATTGCATCCAACTAGCTCTGAAACAGGTTAAAATAGATGGTTCAACATCTCATTGCAGGATCAAAGCCCCAAGCACACGCTATATCCATGAAAATCCCCATTTCAATCTCAGATCTTCATTTGGGATTTCGTAGCACAATGATGACGGAGTCTCCACGAAGGAACATCTTGCTGATGAATCTATCCTTGTTGACTGGAAGTGCTTTCTTCTTCCCCTTGCCTGTCTTAGGCAGCTGAAATCAAGGCAAATTCCTCAAGAAACCATCCATGTAAAGAGGTGATGATTTGTGCGCAAGTAATAATACCTCAGTCCACATCTCCCTAACATTTTCGAGTACCATGTTGCAGTGGCGATCAAATGCTCTCACCCGACCAAGGAGCTTCTTGTTGTTCCTGCAATTAATAAGCACCTGTTGCAGACAATATTCAGTAGAAATTATAACCACCCACTAAAATGTTCCATTACTAAAATGCAAGACAAGTAGAACGAATAAGAAAACTAATAATTAATTCTGACTGCCATATGACCCAGAAACAAGCCTGCCTCGCAGAGAGTTGTTTTGGGCTAAATACCAATGAGTTATCTTCTCTTTACTTAATACTGATAGTAGCATGATAAAGATATGCATCTGGTTAATTGGTAATAAAAATCAATTAGACACTTCTACTGGGTTAACTATATCTAAGCACATATTTTAGGAACTTTGCCTGTGTTAATAATACATTGTGTAAGCTTCGATATACCTGAGTATTGTTCTTGACACTCATCATGAGAACAGAGAGGGGGCCTGTATTGAATTCCTCCTCTTCTTTCTTGGCCTGAATAGAATATAATATATCAATATCGAAAACAAGTTCTCCATATAAAACTGCAGAATAAATATACAAACAGGAGAAAACTTGACAGAAACTTCTTTCAATGAGATAAAGGATTGAAACTTTTGAGGTTGGATACTTACACTAGTGTCGTCCTCCATTGCGTTCTGCAATATGAGGCCGGAATAAGGTTAGAACTTGGAAGAGCACGATTAGCTACTACATTGCAGCACTATAATAAAAATGAAGAGCAGGAATGATCTTTGAATACCAGAAGTTTGTAACTGCAGAACTAGAAAGCAAAGACTAATCATAAGCTTCATAGTTCATAGCCACGATAGATGCCACAAAGCACACTTCTAAGACACATTATGTTTCTGTGAGTAATGCCATATGATTTGGGTGGCAATTTATTAGACCAAAGAACTCTTAAAACAATGCCAATTGCTAGTATACATAATCTTTTATTCAAAACGATAAGCAAATGAAATTCCAGGTCCAAATTTCGCACTTCATGAATTATAACATAATCGTTAGGAATTATTTGCTTTTCCAATGGAAATTGGCTCCAAACAAGCTACAAGAAACATGCTTAGATGTCTTTTGAGATGCACAGTCATGATAGAGCATCAGCTGACCTCCAGGTGATAACAAGATAAGCATTTAAGAGCAAACCTCTGTTCACAGATGCAAAATTGTTAAGACTGATTGCTTACAAATTCCCGTAATTATGCAAAAAATTTACACTAATTTGGCTATTCAACAAGCCAGTGTGATGCCTAGTTAGCAAATCAATATAAAAAAACACAGAAAGAAATAGATCTGGTCCACCTTATAGAATCTAAGCAGAAGCCCACAACTAATGACAAAATTACATAATTACGCAACAAGCTGAAACCATTATTCATTTGAAGGTTAATGCAAAAAAAAAAAAATTAATATTTCCTGACGGAGTAAGTGGAATATGATATAAATGTGTACTCCAAGATTTAAGAAAAGTGGGAAGAAACAGTTTGTATCAGTTAATGGTTTGCTCTGGAAACCATTAATCAACAATTGATGATGATCACAAATCTCAAGCCAAGCCATTGATTTGTTACATTGATGATCACTAGTCACACTTGCACATTATATCAACAATTTCCCAATCAGATCAAAAATAAATAACTTAATATTCGCGCACGCACATGCACGCACATTATATCAACAATTTCTCAATCAGATAAAAAATAATAATAATAATAATATTTCCTGACGGAGTAAGTGGAATATGATATAAATGTTTACTTCAAGATTTAAGAAAAGTTGGAAGAAACAGTTTGTATCAGTTAATGGTTTGCTCTGGAAACACACACACACACGCACACACGCGCGCGCACACGCACGCGTGTGCACACGCACGCACACACAAATTTCAACTCCAAGCCATTGATTTGTTACATTGATGATCACTAGTAACACTTGTACATTATATCAACAATTTCTCAATCAGATCATCTAAAATTCAAATAACAAGCAGCAGGACAACATAAAGTCACACAAATCTCACCTCCAAACCATTGATTTGTTACATTGATGATCACTAGTAACACTTGCACATTATATCAACAATTTCTCAATCAGATCATCTAAAATTCAAATAACAAGCAGCAGGACAACATAAAGTTAAATAGGACAAGATTTGTATGCTAATCATATATTGAGCTCGAGATGATCTATCTTCAACTTCATTAAAAGGAATTAGGTTTAGGAACGACAAATAATAGATAGCCAAAAATTCTCTGTAGTACTACAGTCCTTTCAATATCCCAAGATTATAATGTGCCACTCCTAACTGTTAAGGGTAACTACATGGCTCTTATCAGTTATCCCTCCATTAAAAACCGTGTGAGGCTATATCACAATGCAAACCATGTTAAGCCGTGCACATCTAAAGAAGATTAAAACTGCACACTTTCTTCAGCAAGAAATCAAACGTCGAAGACGCATTAATCTTCCAAGTAAAGAACATTAACCTTCCACGAAAACTTGTCACATATATCAACCAGCTTGACGGAACCTCCTCACTCCGTTTGGTAATACATCCTATTTACAAAAACCTACGAGGTCGAGCATTCCAATCTACTTCCAAAAACGGAAAATAGTGCCTAATTTTTTTCTTCTTTTAAGACAACCACACAGTATCTGAGGGCGAAGTAAGATCGAAGTTAACAGATCAAAGTTAACAAAACGTTAGTAAGTAAGATCGACGGAGCAGGAAGGATGTAACCTGTGGAGGAAGTGGAGAGGGCGGTCTCGTCGAGCAACTTTGGGGGCGGGCGGCTTTGAATGCTTCCGGGGGTGATAAACTAGGGTTTTGTATTTATCTGATTTTAAATATTATTTGTAAACTCAAATTTAGGGATGACAATGGGTCATGTATGAGTTAGATTCTATATCCTTTGTCCCCATATCCGGATATAGGATCTCCTATATTATTAAAGGATCGAATATCTTCTATAGTTATAATTTTTTTTTTCTTTCTATCCAACTATTATAATTCAATAAAAATATATTAAAATAACATTCTAAAAAAAAATATGTATACTATCTAACTATATATATATATATAATTAAAAAAAATAAAAATCTATATATACTATCCTCTTAATATAAAAAAAAATAATAAATTAATTTTAGAATTTTTTTTTTAATATATATATATATTATTTAATCGGATATTCAGATCAAGTATTAAGTATTAATAGTCCTCTATACCCTCCTCTATTTAGGTCAAATATCAAATCCTCCATCTGATTCATGTGAAATTGTTATCCCCACCTAAAATTAATCTGAAATATAAAATTCAACAAAAAAAAAAAAATAACGCCCAATTAAGGGCTATTTTTGAAATAAAAATACCTATAAAAAATAGTTTTTGCCCTTTACGTCGGCCCATTTTTCAAACGAGGAGGGATAAATATAGAATTAATGATTTTGTGAGGAGGGAAGGGTGTATATTATATTATATATATATATATAGTCGGCTAATTTCAACGGTACTAAATGAAGGCCATGCTCGAGGGGAATGGGCGCAGCCAGTCAACGATGCCACCTAAATAGCAAGTCTCCATGCCTCCATCGATGATTCAGTGCCTTTCATGTTCCTGCGTTTCCGCAGCTTTCTTTATCAGAGATCGTAGCTGTCTCATGTCTGCAACAAGTGTGCGAGAGGCAGAGAAGAGAGAGGAGGAGTGTTCATAGGAACTTGCAACGGTTTGAAGCTTGCCAGCTGCCCCTCGGTCTCGGATTGGAGAGGAGGTGTGGTGTTGAGGCATCGGAGGAGGTAGCCGCTTGGCTACTACGACGACGACGGCACCACCCTTCCTCCCTCCTCCGTTCTCCAAAAGTTGCTTCCTTTTGCCGCAGTTCGAGTAAGAACAGCTCGAGATTCGTCCTCGACTCCTCCGCATTGTCTTCTGCCCCCACTTTCCTCTACTTTTTTGGCGGAGAGAGAACTAGGTCACGGATAGAGAGAGAAAGAGAGGTGGGTCGTCTCGATGGAGCGCGGAGACGAACGGAGAATGGAAGGGTGGCTGTACCTCATCCGGTCTAATCGCCTCGGACTACATTACTCGAGGAAGAGGTACTTTGTCCTCGAAGGTAACGCCCTCAATTGCTACAAGAACTGGCCCGCGCCGGACGGAGAGGTACTGTGAATTTGCCTCTCTTTTTTTCGTCTCGATCTCTTTTGGGGAATGGGAGAAAGATCGGCCTTTTTTTTTTTGTTTCTTTGAAATCGAGTGTTGAATTTTCTTTGCTGTTTTTTCTTAGTTTCTTTGGTTAGAACTGACCTTTTTGATGTTTTATTGATCGAGTTTTTAATTGCATGGAAGAGATGGAGAGACATCTTAGGCGTGAGCATTCTTTAGAGTTTTGTTTCTCTGTTGATCATCCTAATCTGATCGGCCAAATGAAACTCACGGTTTTTCTACTGCAACTCTTGGTTCATATGGAGAGGGAATTTTTCATTGGAGAGCGTGACCTTCTTGGTCAAACACTTACATATTCTTCTTATCTTCTTAAGTAATTGCAATGTTTTTGACAAAAACTTTTTCTGTTTCATGTTATTCTACATTTTTTATCACATTTCCCCTAGCCATTTCTTTTGTGGTATCACCATCTCAATTACAGATTGAACATGCAATTTATTGTTTCAAATTTGAGTGCAAGTTGTGAGACTACCTATCCCAGGTCAACTTCATTGTGCCTTTTCAGTTTCTGGTCATAAAATTTTGATGCTGGAGAGGCAGATTGAAGAATCTCTTCAACTCCTTGACACAGAAACTTTATAATTATGTTTGGCTACTAAAAATTATTCTTCTGATAGAAAAATTGTGATATTAATATGCATATGCTGTCATTAGGATCCCAGACGCAAAGCACTGATTGATTCCTTCACTCGTGTCACGGACAATGGCAGAGAGAGCATCCAGAGAAATGTACTTCTGATCCCTAATCATCTTATACTCATTTTCCATTTTATCACTCAAGTTATAGTTTTACTAAGTTAGTTGCTAAGTCATTACATTTAATGGCTGTCATCAGGTCTTCTATGTCTTTACCATTTATAACACTTCCAAGCCCAGTGACCGGCTGAAGGTAATTCTGTGCTTGGAATGGTAGACTTCTACCAGATTGCCATTTTTTATTTTCATTCGTCGATCAGATTGATGCTCCATGAACTATGCAGTTAGGTGCGAGGAGCTCTGAAGAAGCAGCTAAGTGGATCAAATTGGTAATGGGAATAACGTTCAAGGTTTGTTTCCTTCTCTAATCAAATTGAGATTTATTGATAAAGAGACATTGTTACTCTTCTTTATTTAAACATCAGGAGTTCCCAAACAACGATAAGGATAATGCGATTTGCTTGAAGAAAAAATTACAATCTAATAGGTAATACACGGTCTCTTTGCATTTTTTTAATTCTTCCATTGCATTTCTTTTTACCTATTTTTTGACCTCAACAGATCAGTTGCTAGAAATGATGTCATGCCTGTTAATGTATTATGGTCGCATCGTTACTCTCAACTTCATGTACTTAATTTTGCCTGTTATTATTTTACTCTGCATGCTTAAGGAGCCTATTAGATCTCTCTCCAGCTAATTCATGAATGCATAAATGAATGTGAAGAGAATGCTGTAAATTGTGCCAATTTTTTTTTTTTAAAAGATAAAATGGCAGGAAGGAATCCACTTTGCTATATTATAAGAGTAGGATTTTTTAACTAATTCGATTGAAAGCAGTATATAACTACACCATTAGTGCCTCAAACATGATAATGTTTGCTGCTCAAAGTAATTGCAGACACCAAAGGGCAAGGGATTGACAACCTCAGAGATAACCGGATATAGGTAAAAGCTAACAGTATACTACTGAGAGGTATACCTAATCAGCTTTTGAGGAAGGATGTGATGTCAAGATAACACTGCCTCTGAACATTCTGAAACCCCAAATTCTAAGTATCGACCACAAATGATGCAAAACAACCATGAACATTGCTCCGTGGCTAGAAATAAGATGAATGCAGTGAAATAAGAAAGAAGAAATCTATCATGTCAAGCAGCAAGTATTTGTCAAAGTATAAAAATAAACAAGAATGTGCAATATATTAAAATAAACAAAAACACAGAAATAGTTGCATGGTTCTGCAAAGTATCTGTACCAAAAGAATAATAACAAAAGCACATTACAGATCATTACTGGAAAAAAAAAAACTAGAGAAGAGGCAAAAAAAAAATACAACACAAAACATTGAGCATTATCATTAGCCATGCAAGGACAATAACTTAGAGATTAGAAAGAATATACCTACCTATCTATATAATCAAGGACACATTATTTGTACACCCCCATTGTTTGCTCAAAGTTTCAAATATAAAACATGACATAATATGCTCAATTATCAATTTGTACAGTATATTTTCTTAGGATCCATTATTTTATATCTTCATCATGGATATAGGCCTACCCTATGGGTTGTCTTTATACACCATTTATTCTGGACTTCTATGAAAGCAAATGAGACAAACTTTTTTATTCACATATAGTTAGGTCTCTCTGTATTTAAAAATAGGGAGCACATCATCTGGTTTTTAGCTTCTGATTATGCTTAATTTAATTAACTTCTTGCTGTTTAGATAAAGAGAGACAGTTATCCATCTAGTGATCCTACTGGGATTCATAATCTTACACTAGTTGTCTACCTGCAAGGTTGCAACTCATATTTAATGACACTCAAGCATACTTGTTGCCAAATGTTCACTTACCAATGTCTACTTCGGTTTTGATCATTTGTTGAAGCGTGATGTGTTGTCCTGTTCATATTGGTTATGCATAAAAAACAATTTGGATTTTCTTACACTGCTCTTGATGTCCAGGTCAATCCCTATGAATGAGAGGAGAAGAACACACTCTATAGGTAATGATGTTCGTTTCTTTCCTTGTCTCCTATGGCTTAGTTCAAATCTTTTATCTTGAATATTAATTTTTTTTTTTTGCAACATCTCAATAACAAATTGTTATTTCTTGAAGAGGATATTTGTACTAGCTATAACATTTTTCTTTCACTTGCTAGACTGGACTGTTTTCTCATCTATGAATGATGATCCAATTGCATCTGATGTAATGGCACCTTCCATGTGGACAATAATTGGCTGTAAAAATGGTAAGAACTTGTATTTTGTTTGTTTGTTTTCCAATGAAAAGTTCTAGAGATTTAAAAGATTTTAACATGTAGGTTTGCGATTGTTCAAAGAATCCAAAGATATCAATTTCCCAACCACGGTATCTTTATTCTTCATCAAGAAATATGCATAATCATGAGTTCTTATTAAACTTAAGAATTTGCTTCCCTCAGGATTGGGATGATCATCCAGCAATAATGGCTGTTGGTGTTGTAGATGCTTCTTCTGAGGAAATTTTCAATACTGTAATGTCTCTGGGACAGTCTAGATCAGAGTAAGCGGGTTCCTTGTTTAGAGCTTTATATTCAGTGGCATGATGAGCATTCTTAAAATTTGCCTTTGAATTATTTGTTTGATTGAAATAGACATCAGACAAACTCTTTCACCCTTTTAACAAATTGCATATTCATTTGGTTATGCTATTCACGCAAGGTATGCTTTCTGTTGAATTTAAAGACAATACAATCTCTTGCAGATGGGATTTTTGTTTGTTGGATGGTGAAGTTGTAGAACATGTGGATGGCCACACTGATATCATTCATAAGAAGTTGCGTGGAGACTGGTTATCATGGTTTGGTCATCTCTGAATATTGACTTGTATGCTAGTCTGAAATTATGAGCTGCTTGATAGTGTCGGATCAATTTTTCAGGGGAATGAAAAGAAGGGACTTACTATTACGGCGTTACTGGAGGAGGGAGGATGATGGAGCATATGGTAATGTTAACTTTAGAGGTCTAGAAAGTGTGTTTGATACATTTCCAATGAATTAATTATCTGTTTCATTTTAAATAGTTGTACTATACCACTCAGTAGTGCATCAACGATGTCCACCGGTAAAAGGCTACATCCGTGCCTGGCTTAAAAGTAATGTAAACTGTACACTAAGAAATCATTTTTCTGAAAATTTTATGGTGATTTGCCATAAGCATACTGCTTGATTGTAACATCTGTGTAACTTGTTTTTGCCTTCCTGTAGGTGGAGGATATGAAATATCTCCAGTGAGTCAAGGTAAGCAATCAGTTGTAAAACATATGCTTGCGATTGACTGGAAATTTTGGAAATCTAGTTTGTTTACATCGTCCGCGATGGGTATAACAGTGAAAATGTCAGGGAGGGTTGCAGGTATCATTATATCATGAGAAATCAGATTTGTTCTATCCAATTAATACATCATGAGATTATGAAAATTGATGATCATGTACTAAACAGCTCTCCGAGAATTCTTCCGTGCAAAAAATGGTAATTGCGCCTTAGATTTCTCATCAGATTATTTGAATGGAGAGATGGTGTCACCCCAGATGGCAAAAGAGCAAATCAAGCTAGAAATGCATCCAACAAGCGATAATAGTAGGATCGAAAACTTTGCGGGATCCACACACACACATACAGGCAGTTGTCCTGGTGGATCATTAGATCAAATGACTGATGCAGCAGATGAATTCTTTGATGTCATTGCTGAATCAGACTACAATCTAACAGAAGCACTTTGGCCTTCTGATGAAGTGCTGCAATCCCAGGTGAAAATTTCTAGATTTACGATCTTCATTTCGATTTGTTGATTCCCTTTTTTCAACAAACAAAAAACTCAAAAACAAATATAATATGATGGTGTGCACGTTTGTTTCTCTAGAGATAACTTATCTTTGGCTTCTGTGTTCTTGTGGCACCAGTCAGAGCAAGACCCTGAAGTGAATAGTCTAAGTACTGCAAAAGTTTTTGTGAAGAAATTGCATGATATTACAGGTCAGTTCATCAATCCATATGTTATCATGAAACTTTTTTTTATTACTTTATAGTTAAAAATATTTTTGTTCTTATTTTGCAGTTGAAAAAAAAGATCATGCTCAATCAGGAGAAGTGCCTGCAAGGGAGTGCAAGTCATCTAGCTATGGAGACACACTTACCCAAGATACAAACTGCAGTATGCCTTGCAGTTGGGCCATGGCAGATCCTTCAACATTCTTGATTCGTGGCACATCTTACTTGATCGATCAGCAAAAGGTATCTCAATTTATGACTAAATTGTCGTAAATTGCAGCTTTATTTATCAACCGAACTCCATGGCAGGTGAAAGCCAGTACCACATTGATGCAGATGGTGGCTGCTGATTGGCTGAAATCCGATAAGCGGGAAGACGATCTTGGGGGACGAAGCGGGGGAATTGTTCAGGTTCCTCAAAACTTTATCTAGTCAAAATTTTGAAGGTGTTCTATTGTTGTATTTTTTACTCATTAGCAACAAAGCATTGGATATTGCAGAAATATGCAGCACAAGGCGGCAGCGAGTTTTTCTTTATTGTGAACATACAGGTAGAAATATATCCCCTCTAACCATTTTGACTACAAACAAAGCTTTAATTCCATTGAAAGATTTCTTATGATGTCATATGCTACAGGTCCCTGGTGCAATTACATACAGTTTAGGATTATATTATATGATGGATGCTCCGCTTGAAAGCATTCCTGTCTTAGAAAGTTTTGTCAAAGGCGACGATGCTTATAGGAATTCAAGGTTTAAGCTTATCCCATATATATCTAAGGTAGGGTTCTTCGTGCATAAACTCAAAATAATTATGGTGTTTTTCTCGTTTAGTATGTTTTTTTTCTTTGTGATGGTGCAGGGTTCTTGGATAGTGAAGCAAAGTGTGGGTAAGAAAGCTTGTCTTGTTGGCCAAGCACTGGAAATCAATTATTTTCGCGGCAGCAACTACATTGAGGTGAGAGATTTCATCATCTAGTTGGTTTTCCAGACATTGTGACAAGAAAACTTGCAATTTTTTGCTAGACATTAATAAAGAGGATCATGCTTATTCTCAAGATGACCATGCTGATGAATAATTTCACTTGCAGCTTGCGATCGACGTTGGTTCATCAACAGTTGCTAGGGGAGTTGTCAGTCTTGTTCTTGGTTACTTGAACAGCCTGGTGATAGAAATGGCATTCCTGATTCAGGTACGTCATCAATAATCACTGGCAACAATAAGAAAAATTCGATTAATTTAAGAATTTAAGATGATTAAAGGCCTTGAACTGCATTGCAGGGCAACACACAAGAAGAGCTTCCAGAATCCCTTCTGGGAACATGCAGATTGAACCACCTTGATGCTTCCAAAGCTACTTCAGTTAACCCTTAGACATATACTTTGAGGTGGCTGCTTATTGTACTTCCATTATCGGCTTGATCAAGTATCGTCAAATGGTTAATGTATTGAATCATTTTAACAATCTTTTTCCCCCTTGTTCTTTGATGTAGGAACTTGTGAGTAGAGGAGGAGGTTTTCCTTAGCTCACTCCTGTTGATAGTCACTCACATTTTACCTTCTTCTGCAACAAATTGTATATTTTATATCAAGTTTTCCTTCCTTCGCTGTAAGAATCATAATTCGAATGATGTAAATTCGAAATATATAATAAGATCAAAATTTTTGTCTGTCATCAGTTCAGAAACTTTATAATAGCTATTGATACGGGATACTACGAGCGGATCCTAAGATGTAGTAGTTAAAGTTAGACAAGGTGAGATGATGTGCGCAATATTATGATCATTTATGCATGTTTTAACGCACATTCACCTACTTTATGCATACATATTGTCGGCATGATCGTCTCTTTTATTTTGTACTCATCATATATATTCTTTTGTTCGGATATTTGCTTTGTTTGGTTTTGTGTTGACGGATAACTTTCTGAGCTTAACAGCGATTATCGACGTACCGGAATAAGTGAGAGAATACGGCCGTGCAACCTTGCATGACCGTGTGGCCAAACAAGAGAGGAGTAGTGCACAGCCGTGTCATCCTTACACGACCGTGCAGCCAAAACCGGGGCAGGTCAGCATATGGTCGTGCCTCCCTGCACAGTTGTGCCTCCACAACCTAAGCCAAGCAACACACGGTCGTGCATCTCTGCACGGTCATGTCCCAGGATCCCGAGCCCAAACATCACACGGCCGTGCCAATCGGCACGGCCGTGCAGCGCAGCCAGAGGTCAGAGAAGGCACGACCGTGCCATCCTTACACGACCGTGCTGCCGCGACCGAACCCTAAGCTATATAAGGGTTTTTAACCCTTTTTCTTGGGGAGGCCAGAAAGGAAGGGAGCCGTCATTGGGAGGATCATCTTGGTGTCATTCCACACCGTCTCAGACCTCCGTCCAGTGATCTTTCATCACCGCATCTACTCCAGAAGCAGAAGATCAGACCCGAAGGCCACTCATCGTCATTGATAAGCATACTTCCTCTTTCCCTCTCGTGTTTGAGAATTGTATGTTTGTATACATTATGTCTTCGGATATCTCTCTAGCATACATGGAGTAGATTCATTGTTCTAGGATTAGGGAGTAGTTGTGGATCGATTTGATGTAAACTCGTATTTATATTTATGCTCATTGGATGATTTCGTTGCTTAGTTTCAATTGTTTATTAATTGATTGTGTAGAAATCTGCTAACCTCGTAGAGGAAATATCTCTAGATCGTACACCCGAGGGGCTCTAGTGACAGGGATAACCCGTTCATGGACATCTAGGATACTTCCTTGAAAGGAGAGGCAACTTCTCCTCAAGAAAGTGAGAGACCAAGTTTAGCTCTTTATCTCTATTCTCAGATACACCAATTAGAGTAATGTTCTTATGATTTACCGAGGCGCCTTAGTGACAGGGATAAACAGTAACATGACTTCTTAGGGACCCTTCTCCATTTTGATACCTGAGAATAGCTATTTTAGCTTCCAGCGAATGCACGTTGAAGGACGATGAGTGTAAGATAGAACGTGACTCATCAATACCACCACAACGAAACCAAAGTCCTAGAACTCCTCGTAACCAAGATCTCTTTTCACTAGCTTTCGTTTCTCTTTCCCGATTTTCCTACTTAGATTAATCACAAACATTGATAGTCTAGCTAACCCTAAGTGAACCATTGCTAGTGCTTATAACCAGTCCCTATGGGATCAATATTTTTATTACTGACGACGAATCCGTACACTTGCGGATACGTAACAAGTTTTTGACGCCGTTGTCGGGGACTGCGTCTATAACATTAGCAAAATCATATCGGATTAGACTAGGTTTTGTTTCTTTTCTTTATTTTCTGCACCTATAAAAAAAAAATTCTAACTCTTTTTTTTTCCTTACTGCATTCATTTTATTTTTGCTGTTATATTTTCTATCTTGTTCTTTTCCTTTTTTGCATGCGAAGGGCTACCCTTTCAGGACAACTTCTTCTGTTCGACCCAAAGATTGACAGGACTTTTCTGAGGAGAAGAAATCTACAGAAAGCATTCCAAGTAGCACAAGACTCTTCAGAAATGGCCGACAAACTGTTGAAGGATTACGCAGCACCATATGCACGAGGGGTTCGGTCCAACATCACTCGACCTCCTATCGAAACCAACAACTTTGAAATAAAGTCTGCAGTAATTCACATGGTCCAGCAGAATCAATTCGGAGGAGGACCGCACGAAGACCCAAATCATCATTTAGAGCTGTTCTATGAAATCTGTGGTATGATGAAGGTGAATGGGGTTCCTCCAGAATCAGTGAGACTGCTTCTCTTCGGATTTTCTCTGAAAGACAGGGCCAAGCAGTGGCTGAATTCTCTCCCAGCAGACAGCATATCATCTTGGGAGCAGTGTGAGCAAAAATTTCTAGACAAGTTCTATCCACCAAGAAAAACTGCCCACATGAGGAACCTGATTGCCAGCTTCAAACAGATAGACTCAGAATCATTATTTGAAGCCTGTGACAGATTCAAGAGCATGCTGAGACAGTGCCCCCATCATGACCTTGAGAAATGGTTGATGTTACACACCTACAATGGAATTAATTATTACACAAAGGTATCCTTAGATTTCGCAGCAGGAGGAGCATTGATGAACAAGAGCCTTGATGAAGTTGAAGAGATAATAGAGAATGTGACACAGAACCACCATCAGTGGGCATCTGAAAGATCTAGCGGCGCTTTCTCAGGAAATCAGATGAAGGTGTCAGGGAAATTCGAGGTAGATGCATTCACACTCATGTCTGCAAAGCTGGACGGTTTAATTAAGAAATTTGAAGCCATGGGTAGCAACGCAGCTAATGTAATAGTCTGTGTGTACGA
>JBBMJZ010275571.1:0-18356 GCA_037833815.1 Zingiber zerumbet
TCTCTAATCAACTTTGTTTTCTATAAGATTATTATGTTTATTTTCATTTAATCCTATCTACCAATTTTTGCCTTTTAGCTGTCAAAAGTGTTCCTATATTTCAAGTTGCTAACCTGATCTTCAAGCCATAGACACTCATTACCAATGCAAGAGGTCTTTGTTATATGCATTACATCCAGGCATCAATGTAGTCCATTCTTTGCGTACTGAGTTACTAGGGTGCTGAAGGCACCTAGCATTATCTGGTGGATACAAATGAAGCTCAGATATATTTAACCTTTAGATTGAACAATTGCAGCTACAATAAATTGTATCGATATTCCTTTTAAAATAGACAATACAAAAAGATTCTTTCATTAACTCAATCTTTTGAAGCGGTTGGATATTGCATTTTGAGTAGTTTATTAAAATGATATCACTAGGTATAGATCATCATCCAAACTATTTTTGTCTATTCTATATTTGTATTCCACTATCCCTTTTCTATTACTCATTTTATCATGATAGCTAGCTTTGGTGTTGAAGAAACTCTACCTTGTACATGATCTGTTTGGTTTCCCTCTATATTAGAACTACTAAGGCCTGATTCACAGACACAATGCTTATTTTTTTTTTTACACTTCTTGAATTTCCAATCCAAAAGGTTAAAATACACTTAAACTTCTAATTAACATTTGTGAAACTATTTTTAGATTGTATGCATCAAAAAAAATGTGGTCTGCCACATTAACGCCCCCCTATAATGATCCCATGTCATATGGAGGGAGGTTCAATAGAGCACAGGTGGCAAGCGCATGATGGGATTTTACAGGCTGTAAAACCCCTGCCCGATTCGCACATAATACTATTCGCTTATCATCTGTGCCAAGCCCTGTGGCTAGATTGTATGCATCAAAGATCTAATCTTGAGTTGATACTAGAAAAAGTTCCCCAAGTTTGTCTTTTTCTTTCGGAACCTAAACTTGCTCAGTTATTATTTCCCTTGGATATCAACTTAAGTAGGAATTTTATATAGTTCTGCCAAGTGCCAATTTATGCATTGTGATGATGTTTTATCCATTTTTTATGTCTGATTGGTTCCTTACCTTTTCCCATATAAGAAAATTTTCCAGTCTTTGTGATGGACTTGTGGCACAGAGCCTGCTATAGTTAATGCCTGGTTGTTATGTTGCTATCCTATTACATCATATATTCCAGAATAGGAAGGTTTCAAACTCTTTGGTGTACAAAGTGAGTGCATAGTTCTAGAAACTTCCAGCTACTTTTTTTATTGTTCAATTGTTTTGAGTAAAAGAACAAAAAATAAGAATTTTTAGACTAAATCTGGTTGATGGATGCAATTTCTTTGTCTTTTCTAATATTTATCTTACATGTGGTACATCTAGGACTACAAGATGGAGATTCCCAATGGCTGCTATCACTGATTTCAATCTTTCAATGCGCAGCCTAGAAATTAAAAACAGGTTTGTTATGCTGCAACATTGCATTATCCACACGGGACATGGGTAGTACTTCTATTAAACTGCATGGTCTGTTTTTTTAATGATATTGAATAGCAAGGCATTTTTTCAAAGTTAAAGTGCACCGTGGTGTAATTAACAAGGACAACTTGTGGAACTTGTTTTCGTGGTTTTGTCATTATCATCATTATCAGACTGTCTATCTTGGCTCTTGTGATTTTATTATAATCATGGAAGTTGTTCTTTTTGCCAACCCCATCTAGTAGTGGGATAAGACTTGGCTGTTGTTGTATGGAAGTTATTCGTTTTGAGGCTACAATTAGTAATAACCGTATTTGATAGCATTTTGAAGGTGGGTCTTTTGTCCATAAACAAGAGTTAGTTCCTACCATATGTTAGAGTTGTGATACATTAATAATGAACTAAAGGATGCATCTACAACATGTTCTAGTTGTATCTCAATCTTTAAAGGAAGTTATTCTTTTTTTTTAAAGCTTTATCTCAATCTTTAAAGCAATATAGAAATCAAAACAATAGCTAGCGAAGAGCTGACCTGAATTCATCACATTAGTTATTGATCTTACTTGTCGCCGGAGTTCTTGCAATGCAACGAACGTCTTCTACAAGAACGGGTGGCAATTCGTAGTCCTTCTCAATGGGAAAGAGAGGAGGAAGAAAAAGAAGAAGCTTAAACCCTCTTGATGCAAGAAGATGCTTAAGATGATGCCCAAATTTGGTAAGGTTCAGTGTTCTAAAAATCGGCCTAGGCGGCTGCCTAAGCGTCTGCCAGCCGCATCGAAAACATCTTAGTCAGCCAGCCTAGGCGATTATGGCGCCTAGGTGGGATTACGCGATCATGGCGCCTAGGTGGGATTAGGCGACCTTAGGTGCCGACTAATTGGTCGAATCGTTTAGGCACCGCGGAAATAGTGTATGATTTTCAGTCTTTTCATGCTTTGTTTTAGTTTGAGCTTTTAAATTTAAAGCCTAATTAAAAAAAACTGAAATGTAACTTTGAGTTTGTGTCCGATGATGATATTGAATTTGTGTTCGATGAAGAACAAGTTGAAAATTATGGAGAACAAGAAGTAAAATAAATTTGTGATATTTTATTAGTTGTGTAATTTTGAACTCATTTTAAATTTGATGTTATTGTGTTGAAGTTATAGAATGTGACTTATTATGTAATTTATGTTGATACTGTGGAATTCGCCTAGTGACGCCTAGTCTCCGTCTAGGTGGCCTAGGCGCTGGGCGCTGGTCTAGTGCCCGTTTGACTAGCACCTAACAAATTTTAGAACCTTGATTCTATGCTGCATATCTTCACCACAGTTCAATCACCAAGATCTGTTCAATCACTAAGATGTGTCTACATTCTGCTTCCAGCTTCTCTTTGAGCATGTCCAGGAGCCTTCTTCCTTGTGCGCCCCTTCTAGCATTCTGTCATTGTGTTCTGCAAGCAAAATTTTTGCCTCCAGAGCTACTCTGCCTGTCTCCCTGCAAGGCAGTCTCTTCCTCTGTAAATGTTGAGAAGCCAGTCCAAGTATGGATCAAGTTCTTCCTTCTATTTCTGCAACCTAGATAGTAATCGAACTCTGGGCAGCAAACAGCATCCAAGGCAGTGTCTCCTTCCTATTTCCATTGCAGGCAATACTCTCTTCACATGGCTCTCTCCTCTTCAAGTTGTGAATCTTTCTAATTGGGATCCTTGCTTTCTCTGCCTCCATCTGCATTCTGTTTTCCTCTGCAGCTCCCGATCCACACACTCTCTTCAACTCTATTTAAGAAGGGTTTCAGATATTCGATGAAGAGGAGTGATTTCTTCTATTCCTGCAGAAGTCTACAGCAACCCCGAAGCTCTATTTTTCTTAAGCCACCTTTTACCCTCCTTTCTTGGATGTGTGTTTTTCCAATCTGTTCTAGTAAGCAACTTTTTTTACTGCTGCTTTTCCAAACTTAGCAAACGGTAGTCTTAAACTCTTCTCTTTGCTTAGGTTTAAGCCTCTATTCTCCATAATTCACAGATATCCTTCTTTTTTTCTGTCTTCCGTCTCTAGTGAAAATGTGAACAGTGAAAACATCCCATTTTCATTTTGGTACGTCCAACAAAATGTTGAACGTGCTATCCATCTCCATTGATGAATTGGATAGACAAAATATCTCGTTCTCATTTTGCTATGTCCAAAGTGTGAGTTGTGCTATCCATTTTTCCTCCAGGAGCTTTATTTTCCTTCAGTCTATTGCTTCTTGTTGTATGCCTGTTCAGGGAGAAAACCATTGAGAGATTATCTCTTAATATCTTGCTTCAATTTTACTTCTCCCTTTCTTTATCCATCTTTGTTCTGCCTATCTTTTCTGTTTTGAGGTGAAAGGAAGCATCCACTGTGTTTCATCACTAATTTCTAGAGCTATTTACCTAACATGTTGGACCTTAGAAATTGTATGCATTTTCCATTTTGAAGGGTGGGGTGGGATGGGATGTTAAGAATGTTAAGGTTATTAAGAGTGACTTTAGTTCCATATTGATACATCTATGTCATGGTTTTATCACGTGCCCTATAAACATTATGTAAGTGTTTCAATATAATGCAATTAAATATTTCCTCTTCCTGAACTAAACAAATACTATTGTTTTATGTTACCCTTTAGTCAGGTTTTGAAATTTACAAATATCTACTATTGATCCTATGTCTACTTGGCATTTGGGTTCAACTATTTGATTGGAACCAACATGGATTGGAGATGTCAGTGCAAAGCTCAACTTCAAGTTCCACATAATGCACCTGATCTTTTTTTGGCATGTCATGTTTTTGGTTTTTAACCTTTTTTTATGTGGAAAAATATTAGTACGTGCGTTTAAATTAGCACAACTTTCCTGAAATTTCACATCCCCGATCAGAGAGATAGTTGAAATATTAATTAATTGCTCTGTGGCTTTCCCAGAAATGATATTATGAACTTTGTGCTAAGGAATTCTTGTTAATTTTCTTTAATAAGGAAATTATTTTTAGTGTGTATTTGATGCCCTCTTTTCTGTTTTCTTTTGCAGTTCTGCGTATGGAGTTTGACATCCAGACATTTATGCAGAATTCTGATCAACATCAATTTGAATTTCAGCATTTACCGACTTCGTATCTGAGGTGTGCTGCTCACCGTGTTGCTCAACATTATGGACTGCTTACCACGGCAACAGACAACTCTGCAGCAGGTGGCCTAGGTAGCAGGGTTATTGCCAGGAAGACACCTGATAGTAAATTTCCAAATGTTTGTTTATCTGAAATACTTGTCAAACAAACTGAAAAGGAGACATCCGGACAGTTTAAGATTGTCCGGCGTCCAAGGCCAGGAAAAGCTTCCTCAAGTGATAATGTTTGGCTTGGACATAAAAAATGTACAGTGAAGTCTGTGGAGGAGCGCAAAGAGGAATATGATAGAGCACGAGCTCGCATCTTTAGCAGCTCTAGCAATTTGGAAATGGATGCATCATCTGCTGCTTCGACAAATGGTGACGAGCAGGAATTATTGATGGAGGAGATTGAAAGGATTCACAACAAAGATGGTTCTTCTAGAGTTGCCATTTTTCGAGATAGGGAGAAGGACCGCTCTGATCCAGACTATGACCGGAGTTATGGAAGGTATGGATGCTCCTGTTTCTCGATACTTAGAGTATCCACATTAGATTCTCTATCCAAAATTTTAAATTTAGGGTAGAAGAACTACTTCATTAAATTTGGATATCCACTTTTCACTACACAATACATCAGCTTCCTTATAATTTATCATTTTTTATTTTTTTTTAAATTTTCTCTCTCTATATATATATTTTTATTATTATCTATAAAATGACAAACTTGGAAGTGGAAAGTAAAAATTAGAAGAAATAATATTTTCATATTTAAGGAATGAATTTTATTCCCTAAATTTAAAGAAATATTGTTTATAAAATTTATAAACATCTAAATTTAGAGAATTGGTAGAGCAACTGATGTAAATGTTTTTTTATATAAAATGTAAAATTTAAGGTAAAATTTTTATTTATGAAAAATCTGATGTGGATGCTCTATGCTATCAATATTTTTGTGCAACTTGCAACATAATTTGTAACTTTCACAGGTATGCTATAGGGCTCGCTCCAGGCCAGAGTTTTGGCTTGCAAGCATGCCATAGTATTCAGCCAACTTTCCTACAGTACGATGCAAACATTTCTTCTTTTAATCACTTGCCAAGGAATCAAAGTTGTTTTGGCCTTAATCCGTCTAACCCGTCCATGAACCCGTTTTGTGCCTCTGGATACAACCAGAATGTCAAGGATGCGTTCTGCATGCAATGGCCCAGCCCTGCCATGGTGTATGCTTATTCCTACGAACCTTTTAGGCAGGCTAATTTCCAGGTACGTCAAACAATCGCATTATTCTTTATAGTAAGTTTTAAGCGACTTAATATTCTAAGCTGACTTGTGCAGGCACCGCCATGTCAGCAACCTTTAAGCTTTGATCATCCAAAGAATTGATACTCCTGGTTAAGTTGTGTAACATGTTATCATTAGATTTAGAATAAACTTCAGGAATGGTTTGTACTATCTACTGCTATTGTTACCACTAGTATCATTTAGAGCCTTGCTTCAGATTTGTAGCGTCGGAGGTTAATATTATTTTTATTAATACTTTGTTCTAATGTGGTACCAATGCGGTACCCGTGTGTTTTATATTCATGTGAATCTATTACATTATTTTTCTCCGTTCCACTAAGCTGTTTGGTTCACGAATTAGTATTTTGTATAATCGGTTTAAAAGAATATTATTTATAATTAATAAGAATTCAAAATGAAAAGATATATGAATTGTCTTATTCGATTTTTATTGTCAGCATGGTTTGCTTTGGCTTGATTAGAATTGTGGGTTTTTATTTTGGTTTGATTCTCTCATTTAGCCTGACTAACCTCTTGGATAGACTGACGTGTTTAACTTTCTCAGCTTGATTAGATGGTCTGCTAGATTTGAAAGTTGCCTTGGTTGGTTAGGCAAGCCTATTTGTTGCTCTTGATTCGGCTGCTTAGCTCTATTGCTGATGAGACATTCAATTTGCCTAATCAACTTGTTTGTTTAGCCAACTTTGTTAACAAGACTAATTCATTTGATTTGGTCACAATTAACTCATTCCTTATTCAACTTTATCTTATTTGACTAACCCTTTTGTTTCTTTCCACTTAATTAACTAAGACAATTTGATTAGTCTAGTTGACTTAGCCTTGTTGGCCCCTCTGTTCATTTGATTCGCTTGGTTTATTAGACTCGAACAATTAGATGAACACGACTAACAAACAAGCTTGAGTCATTTTACCAATTGCAAATTGATCAACGAAATTGTCTGATCCAATAAACTCATTTGACACAGTAGGCTCATTTAATCTTTTGAATTTATTTGACTTAGTCAGTTCTTCAACCTACTTAAGCTGATCTTGCATAATTAATCCCTTTGGTTTGATCAACATAATCAAGTCATTAATTTAATTAACATAGTTAGTCGCTTGATTCCATCAATACAATCAATCCTTCTAGTTTAATGTGTACGCTTGAATTACCTGATCTAACCATTTTGATTGCTTTTGTCTGGCTTGTTTAATGCATTCAACTTGATCCACTCGATTGACATGATTTGTCTGCTCGACCACTATTTTAGCCATTAAATTTGATTAGTAGATCAATTCAATCAACTTAGTCGACAAATTTAATTTGATCCACTTTCCCTGCTCCCTCAACTCAATTGTCCTTCCT
This sequence comes from Zingiber zerumbet, assembly GCA_037833815.1. Lineage (NCBI taxonomy): Eukaryota > Viridiplantae > Streptophyta > Magnoliopsida > Zingiberales > Zingiberaceae > Zingiber > Zingiber zerumbet. The sequence continues at coordinate 7,235 of JBBMJZ010275571.1, forward strand.
TAACCACAAAAGATAAGCATGGGAAAAAGTCTTTTGGCACAACCATCAACCTAACATTTGGGCAACTATCTATTAAAAAAAATTTATCGATTAATTTATTAAAATTAAAACTTAAAACTGAATCAATAATTAAAAAAACAATCTATTTGCAAGATTGCCCGGGCTTTGCACTTTCTTTTAGGGCATCTCCAATCTGAAGGAAGGTTTTTAGCTTTTTGTGTGGCCTCCACCAAAATTGAAGAAAGAGATAAAGAAGCTGAGTTTGAAAAATAGAACTCAGCTCCTTAATTTCTAATAACATGTAGGAAAGAGAAATAAAAAATCTTGAAAAAAACTAGCATTGTGGATGATTTTATGATCTCGAGCATTGTGGTTAGGAATGATAATTTCCAACAAATTTGATGATGGAAAATCTGAGATCCTATCCAAATGAAGAAGGATATGGAGGAAAGTTTTAGACTTGATTATAATAATCAGGTAATCGGGTATGTGTATTTTCGGGTATAAGTATGTGTTGGGTACTTTATTGCTGATGCAAACTGAGCGTAGGCAGAATAACGGTATACCACCGTTTTCAGCTAAGTCGAGGCTAGAGTTATACTCTATCTCTTTAAGACAAATTTGTCCTGCACATGGTGCTCACGGAATACGACAATCATCTCCCAAGATACAACTTTTATCTTGCGATAACAGCACTGCAAATCGCAAGACCTCCGAACCGAGGAAGCTTCTTGAACTCTCCAATGCAAAAATATAATGCTTGCTTTGCTTGGAAGGAAGTGAATGAATGACCAGAGATATAATTTTCCTCTGTCGTATTTTCCTTTGCAAAGCAAGCATCGAATCCTCTGTCCCTAATATGCTTCTTGAACTCCCCTTGTGTTCACCTTCTCTCTAGGATATAATTTTGATCGGGACGACGACCAGAGATCGCTGGTGGACGGTTGGGGTGACGAGTGAGACACGGAGATAGGTGATATTAGGGATAGAGGATTCGATCTCTTGTAATCTTTTATTTTTTAATAGTAGATTTTAGGAATTTTTATTTATAAATATTTTAAAAGTACAACTATATAGATCAAAATAAAAATTATAAAAAATAAAAAAAATGGATGAAAAAAGAAAAAAATTGATTAAAAAAATAAAACTAAAGAAAAAAAAGTTAATAAAATTAAAATTAAAATTAAAGAAGAGGAGTAAAAGGTCATTTAAAAGGGGAGAGATACGGAGGTGGAAAAAAGTAATTTATAAATAGGATATGTATATTTTATCTTTGGGTCAATATGAGGATGTGTATTAAAGTTAAATATTCTATAAATATAAAGATAACTATAGATATAAATATAATAAATAAAAGTAGGTACGTAAGAGCATCTACAATGCTGTTAAAATTTTAGTATTAATATCTATACGGTTGTACTGTTTATATACTATAATATTAACGTGTTTAACGAATTGAACGTATTAAAATGACTACAGCACTAACAAATTATATATATATAATAATATATTACTATTAATACGTCACGCGTTAATGATATTGCGTATGCTCTAAGAGTTGCCATCCCTAATCATGTTTTGGGAATGTTGATTCGTACTGAGAAAAGTATATCTTTCATTTGATACATTCATGTCCTGCAGCTGGAGCCAGTTAGGAAGTTATCGTGTTGGCCAACAAACTCAGCCAATAGTCGTTCGCCACGTATACCTATCAATTGGGTCCCAGATTCGTGTGACGTTAAGTTGGGAAACTTCATAAATAAGCAGGTATATAAACGGAGAGAGGGTCGGTTCCTCCACGAAAGCCTATGGGAGCCTTACACGTCGGATGCCTTAACCCAAAGAGACCAGGAAGTCATCGTCGTTATCTTATTTTTCTGTTTGTTTTCCTTCGCATGCAAGTTAATTACACGGAGAGGGCGAATGTGGATTGGCGAACAAGTTGGGACTCCAGTGAATCTCAGTCATTTTCTCAATACCCCGGAATTTACCATCCATTCCAGTAGGAACTTTGTGGGACCATCGTTACGCATGGTGTTACGAGAGCAATCAGAAATAAGGGTGGATTAATTTGGTAGATAAGTTTGGTAGATTGTGGGATATGCCTGATTTATTTTGCCCTACAAAATTGGTGCGAGTGCAGTTGTTTTTCTCGGCAGGGTCCACGGTGGTCCGTTGGGCTAACGAATAAGAAGGCGGGTAGTTTTAGAGTGGCGATAAGACCACGGCACTCCGAGGCCCACCCCAATGCGCAGGTCGGATCGAGATAAGCAATCGGGATTAATCGAGGAATTATTGATTTTTAGTCCGAAATAATTGGAATTACGAAAGGAGAGATCGAGAGGAAGGAGGAGAAGAGATGGGAGGGCTTCGGATCTGACGGTCAATGTCGAGGATGAAGCATCTCCTAAGGAAGCTCCACATCGGCGGTGGCGGTGGCGGAGGCAGCAGTAGCGGAGGAGTTGACCATCAAACCCACCACCACCCGCATCCACATCCACATCACCACCAGCGGCTTGTCGGTGACGCCAGGAGGAATCCCTCCCCCGCGTCCGCGTCGAGTTCGAGAGCAACGGCACAGGATGCGGCGCCTGCGGAGGCTGTGGAAATCAGGGATGGATCGCGGTCCGATGGGGCGGCGGCGATCGCGGGGTCGGACTTTAGCTTGTTTGAGGAGGAATACCAGGTGCAGCTTGCGCTGGCGATCAGTGCCTCCGCCGATCCTGATGGGTTGGAAGACGCTGATTCCGTGCAGATTAAGGCGGCCAAGCGGATGAGCTTGGGATGCCCGCCGGGGGTTGGTGCTGCTTCCGGAACTTTTGTTGGTGTGGGTGCTGATGATGGCAGCTCGATGGAGTTCCTCTCGCTCCGTTATTGGGTGAGCATTCATTGGATTTTCGCAGTTAGAGTTTGCTTGATTTAATTTTAGTCCCCAGTTTAGGGTTCGAGTTGCCCTTTCCTAAATTAGCTTTTCATTGAAGCGAACTTCAAGTTACTCGACCAATCTTTACGAGGCATAAATAAATTCTCCACCGCACTACAGAGGAAGTAATTTAGGTTCATGACTAACAGGATCATTAAAAAAAAAAAGAATGGGGATCCTTGCATTATGAATGAGATAGCCATATAGGTCTAACCTTAAGTCATACGCTATGCTCCTAACACTCTTTCCTATAGTAAAGTGATTATGAAAGTTTCTTATAGAATTTTAATTATTAACCTAAAAATCTAGCTAATTTGTGCACCCTTTCCATGTATAATTTCAATGCTATGTATGGCTGTGCTAATGGCATAATAGTCAAAGAGGATTATTCCTTTTTATCAATAAAAAAAATTCGTCCTCAACTATAACTGGTGTTGGTTCCTTTGACATAACATAGATTTGCTCATGATTTTTTGAATATTATGAATTTTGTAACTGGTAAGACCTAAGACATACTATGAAAGGTGATACTTATATTATGAAGGAGATATCTATATAGGTCCAAGCTTTAAGTCATTAGCATGATGCTAAAACTCTTTCTTATAGTATAGTGATTATGATACTTTCTTATAATGTAGTGATCATGATCCTAAAACTCTACCTAATTGCTCATGATTTCCGAGTGTGATTTCAATGATATGTATGGCTGTGCCTAAGGGCATATTGGTTGAAGTGGATTCTTCTTTTAAATAATAAAAACCCCATCCTGGACTATAAATGCATCAATTGCATTGACATCACGTGAGTTTGTTCATGATTTTTTTTGAACAATGAATTTTGTAGACAATATCTTCTTGAGCATCAAATGTATATATTTTGTGGTTTTTATGGAAACTGGACATAGCATTGTCCTTTACCTTACTGTCTTTCATGTTTATACTCACACAAATTGATAACTTTCTCAGTAGACGTTGAAGAATTATCAAGTATGCTTATCAAACATTTAGTTCACAAGTCTCAGTTTATTAATTGTTCCTTTCATGTTATGGTATATATAATTTGGAAGGTTGTCATTCTTGATTGTTCACTTACAGAGTTATAATGTTGTGAACTATGATGAAAAGCTGTTGGATGGTTTCTATGATGTATATGGTGTCATCTCAAATCCCAGCATTATCGAAAAGATGCCTTCTTTGGTGGATCTCCAAGCAATATCTGTTTCAGATAAGATTGATTATGAAGTAATTATAGTGAATCGTACATTTGACTATACACTTCAACAACTTGAGAAGCAAGCAGTCTCTATTCTTCTGGAAAGCAAAACAGAAGAGCATGGTCTACTGGCTAGTGGGTTGGTCCAAAGGATTGCAGATCTCGTTGTTCGCACTATGGGCGGTCCAGTTGACGATGCTAATGATATGCAAAGAAGGTGGACACTCAAGAGCTGTGAATTGCGGAATTCTTTGAACACTATTGTTCTTCCTCTTGGGTCACTTGAGATTGGATTATCACGTCACAGGGCCTTGCTCTTTAAGGTTGTTCATATAAGGCTTTGTGTTCTGCTGTACAAATTTTAAAACCCAATACCAGCAAAATAATGATGGGGTTCGTGCATTCATCACATCAATTGAGGCAACATCATACAATATTTAATTGTCTCTCACATATTACATCTACATATCTCGTATATACTAAAATCAGTATATGTTCTACTAGTTCCTTTATTATACTAGTTCTTTTTGTATCGCATCAGAAGTTAACAAGTAGTTTCTTGTCATTTCACCTCCATATTGCTGTGTCAATAGTTTTAATCAATCTGGACTAAAGAGTCAATCACTCATACAAATACAACATAAGTTTTATAGATGTAGAATTAGTTACTTTTGCTGTAGTCCTTTCTATGGTACATAAGCAGCTAGTCAAGTTGATCATTGCCATTAAATGATTAAAATTTACAGTAGTCTACCACTATATTAAATTATCAATGGTTCTATTATTTGGGCAAGGAATCATAATACTTGTTTTTTATTTTTGAGAATTTTTGGTGTGTTAGTCACTGGCCAGTATGCCTTGGTGTATCAACCTCTTAATAAATACTAACTTGTATTTGAATTGTTGGCTTTAGTATCTGCTCACTTTTCTCTGTTGTTCACCATTTACCTTGGTATGCCATGTCTTGGAAGGCAACAAGCTATCATCTCTGTTAAATTTGATAGGGTGATTACTTATCACAAAAGCTTACTATTCAATTGAGGAAATAAAATTTATCTGATCTAGAATGTTGAATGAATCATTTGCCACCCTTCTTTCTGGTGTAAAAAAAAAAAAATACTATGATGTTTCTGCTGCTTTTATTGATTTATTTTGGGTAGTTCCTACAAGGGATGTGAAGAGAGTCCATGAAGTGTTCTTAATCTCAACATGTGGGCAAATGGGGCAAAGTGGTCTATCCCTAGGGATTGACTATAGGTATATATATTTGTCCACTAGTAATAACAATTAACAGGATTCAAACATAGGATTTGCTGCTCTGAACCATGTTAATTTCAGTTTGGTGATTACTTATCCCGAACATTTAGCTATTAAAAAGTCTATAATTTTATAATTCTTCTAACATTGTTGATTCACATTCAGTATTACTGTGCAGAGTGAACTTGGAATCATGATTCTAAAATATGTCCGTGAATCATTGTTAGCTTTACATTGCCTCTTCTGATGCAATGAAAAAATTAGAGTACTACAGAACGTGAGAGGAAATGTAGACAAAAAGATGTGGGTTTTTAAAATCTGCAAACAGCAAAGTATATTTGCAAGAACCACCAAGTCTTCACATTATTCTATTCAATATACTTTATACATTGAATTAGACAAACTCTATTTAATTTGGAAAAAGCAAAAACAGATTATAAATCCCAGTCCAACCATAGGATTTGTTAAACAGATATGGTACCATGTGAGTGAGTATTGGTGCTGAGTTTGGAGTAGGTTTCTCTTTTGTGTTTATTAAGCTAACATTTTCTAGGCTTTGGCCTGAGGAGTTTATATTTCTTTCCTGGAACTGTCAAAAGTGGAGTGACATTGACATTCCATATATATAGTTATAGGTTAATGGATCTATTCATTGAATATTTGCAATAGTTTTAATGTTGGCTGACAACCTAACGTAACTCTCCTCTTTTATCCGGGCTTGAGACCGGCCATGACGGGTTCGTTACACGAGGAGTTATTGACATTCCCCATATATATATATATTAAAATTGTTAAATACTAGCATAAAACTATCAACACTTTTTACAAAAAATGCTACATATGAGTCCCATTAGTCATTTCATTCTCCAATGGGTGGGTTTATTTGAATAGTTTGTTGTATGCGATATATCACTTGCATTTTACTTTATAAGATCATACAATATAATATTTACTAATTGATTTTTTTGGCAGATTATTTCATTGTCTCCCTCTTATATTGCACTGAAACAATGAGTGATAAAATATACTTCTTTCCCCCCATTTTTCAGGTTCTAGCTGATCGGATAAACCTTCCATGTAAACTTGTGAAAGGTAGTTACTATACTGGTACAGATGAAGGAGCTGTGAATTTCATTAAAGTTGATTATGAAAGGTGGTTTTTTGTATTTTATTTCACCTCCTTGTTATTTCATCCAATCTAATATATAATCTAGTCTCAGCTGGCCTTTGCTTGTTTTATTGGCTTGGTATTCATCATTCTAATCATGAAATAAATTTTGTAGTTTGTATGAACAAAATTATACATGGCACTTGAGAGTTTTCTCATCTTTTAGTTTTTAATTTGTTTAATGTACTACTAATGTAGATGGCCTACATATTTCTTTCATGCTGGTGAAGTTTATTTATTACTGGAAATGTTAAGACTTTTCTCTATTCTTGGCCTTTACTAATAATTACTACCAAACTTAGAAAAAAGTTGCTGGATATCAGCATTCCTCTTTCCAAACAAACGAACTGTAGCTAATTGCTTTACTAATAATTACTAAAAAAACATAGAGAAAAAGTTGCTGGATGTCGGTTTCCCTCTGTCCAAACAAAAGAATTGTAATTAATTTAAGTAACAGTCTTACGAATTGTAGGTTCTCTAGAATTGTTGTATTCTGTATGTTATGTTATGTCACTTCTGGTTAGTACTAGCAATGACACCAATATATCAGTCCCATCTTGACTGAAAAAGCTTTGAATATATTTTTTTTATTTAAACTTTCAACTGTTATATTGTAAATTTTATTCTATGATGAACCAGAAGATACTTAGAAATTCATTGCATCTTGTCTGACAAAATGCCTGTTGACACCTGATCTCATCTGGTTGCTATACCTTTGTACTTTGTGTAGTAATAGCCACTGATTGATCATTAATCATATCACTGTCATCATTCAAATGGAGATTTAGTTGAACATAATTCAGAAAGGAAATTGATATGACATTTCTTCACCTGTAACAGTGAATATATTGTGGATCTTATGGGAGCTCCAGGCACATTGATCCCTACCGAGAATCCCAACACTCATATGGAAAATTCTAGAAACTTTCTACTAGACCCAGAGACCATTGAACAAACTGTCAAGGATTTATGCTTGGCCATCAATAAAGTGAATTCTCAATTTGAGAGAAAAAGTGATACATTTGAAGGAGATCTAGATAACAGCTTACCATCTGGATATTCTGGATTACAGCTGGAAGACAGTTCAAGCCTAATCAATAGATATGATGATGTTGATGGTTTGGTTGTGAACAGCCACATTGCAGGGTGTGATAATGAACCTGGGAATTTCCATCCTTTGCTGAGTAGACCTCCATTGGTCACATCTAAACCTACTGAAGTTATTTCCCCTTCTCAACAGATGAAAGTTAATGATGTTTCCAAGTATGTTGTCACTGCAGCAAAGAATCCAGAATTTGCTCAGAAGTTACATGCTGTTTTACTAGAAAGCGGAGCATCACCTCCTCCGGATCTGTTTTCTGATTTAAGTTCTTCACTAAATTTGGTTGAACAGGATCATAACATAGGTTTTGAGGCGACTGATGGAAGAATTAGGCTAGAGTTAGCCGAGATGAATACAAGTACAGATATCAAATCTTCCATTTCACCTGTATTAACAGCAGAATGTTCAATTGATTCTGACATGGCGAAGAAAAATGAAAATGTTGCTGAGAGATTAGTAAATAATATGGGGGAAGAGATATCCAGTACAAGCATGTCTTCTTCTTTAGCTACAACAAATGACTGGCTCGTCATTCCTAATACTCAGGTGAATGTGAGTTCGCTTGATGGCTCATGGGTTAAATACAGTGATTCAATTCTGGATTATCCGGTGGCATCAGGAGCTTTCTTCTTGAATGAAGTGGATGCATGTCCTGTGTTTGATGTGGCTGAATCAATTCAAAAAGGAGGTGCAAATATTCTTGGACCATCTGTTGTACATTACTATCAGGAAAATATAGGAAGTGATTCTGTTTCTGATGGGCATCAAGTTGCTCCTGAAGATAGTCAAAAAGGTGCAAAGGATTCCATGTTTAAACTAAAAGGTAATCTCCATGGACTATATGCATCTGACAATGAAAAATCAAGCAAAATATTAGATGCAGTTTCTGAATGGGAGATACCTTGGGAAGATCTTCAGATTGGAGAGCGAATTGGTCTAGGTTCGTTAATCTACTTGTTCAAGTTTTCTATCTAATACATATTTCTAATCTGTTTTGAAATTCAGCCTGAAATGAATATAACAGACATAAATTTCCTGTTTGTACTTGTTTTAGAATGTATACCATATAGATTGTCAATGCTGTTCAGGTTCATCAATTACTTGTTGTTCTAGATCACATTTTCATTTATACTTCATTGCAAAATGCACTTTAGAATTTGCTCACATCTTTTTCAAACTGTGATCAACACGCATAAGAAACTTATTGTACATATCTGAAGATGCATCTAACTGTTTCTAATATAATTCGCCACAACACTGTTTTGAAGGGCTAAGTTACTTGTGTTTCAGATTTTTTCTATTTCCAGTGTTTATTTTCACCTATTTTGTTTGATAGATATCAAAAGAAAAAAAAAGACATTCAATTGCAGCTTACCTTACGTTTGTTTTCTTCCCTTGTTTCTCTTGTGAATGTCATCCTTGTTTCTACATATTAGTTTGTTGTTGAAGCTTTTCCAATATGAAAGCTATGTATTCAATTTGTCCTTGACACAGTATCTTTTGGGAAGGCTAATCTAGAAACTATATCAAAGTTCAGTTTCATACTGCATTCTCCGATCATACAACATCTTCTTGACTGATCCAACTCCAGTCATACATCTTCTACTCATCTGATTCTATTTGAAAGTCATGATTTTTTTTTTTTCTTTTAGTACCTTTTAGGAAGGTTAGTTGTTGTTGTTGTTGTTGTACCTTTTAGGAAGGCTAATCAATAAATTTTATGGAAATTCTGTTTCATATTGCATACTCCTATCATACATGATCTGCTTGACTGATTCGAACTCCTGTTCCAGGTTCATATGGTGAGGTTTATCGTGCAGATTGGAATTGCACTGTAAGTTGCAGTCTAGGATATTTATCTTTTTCTTGTTTAATCATCTGAGTATGATTTTCTTGAAGAAGAGGTTTTGCTTGTTTTATTGGGAATGTTGAAAACATTTATCAGAGTTTTTATATGTTCCAACTGAGCATGTATAGTTGTCAAACATTTCAATCCAAGTACTTTTAAATTTATATGTAATGTTTTAATGTTCCAAGGACAGTAAATGACAATGCTTTGTTCAATCGTGCTGGAATAGGAAGTTTGAGATTGTTTGGAAATTTTTACCAATTTTCCCTTTTCCTTATGAAGAATAATTTAAATATTTTTCTCTTATTAGATTAATCATCAGTTACTTAAAAAATAGAGAAGTTAAAATGGCAGTGTCAAATATCTTTTCCATTTTCCAAATTCTTTCTAGTTTTTTTCATGGAAAAGGAAAATTGAAACGTTTTCAAAAAGTAACACACCTTGAGTTGAATTGGTTGTACTTGCAATTATTTTTCTTCTTCTTTTTTTTTTGACCAGTTGCATTTTGAAGTCCAGGTTTTTTTGATGTCAAGGCTTTGTTTGTTCAAATATGAAGGAAATAAAAGTAAAAAAATGATCAAATATTTGGAAGAACTTTTGTTAGGGATTTGGCATATTGCTTGCACTTGTCTTTTTAGTAAACTGTTTCGCTTTTAGTAAATCCTGTTGGATAATCATTTGTATTCATTCTTTATCCTATTGTTATGTTCTTGCAGTATTTATGAACTTTTGAGCTTTTAGATTCCTGTAGAATCAAAATTATTCTTATATGTGTAAATAGATAATTGTTTGAGAATTGCTTCTCTCTCTCTCTCTCTCTGGTTCTTACTCATCTGTGTTGCTCATCTTCCAGGAGGTTGCAGTGAAGAAGTTTTTGGATCAGGATCTTTATGGGGATGCATTAGAGCAATTCAGATATGAAGTAAATTCTCTATGAATATTGCACATTAACTTGGAACATCCTTTGACATTGAAAATTTATTGTCATAGGTTAAAATCATGTCAAGGTTACGACATCCAAATGTTGTTCTTTTCATGGGAGCAGTGACTCGTCCTCCAAATTTGTCTATATTAACTGAATTTCTTCCAAGGTTTGTGCAGCATGCCTTTTATATTTTGTTCTGTTCATTTAATGATTATCACTGTTGATCCTGGATACACTAGCTCAAAAGTCAGTTACTTTTTTATTTTTCTAATTCTATTTCTGGAACTTCGGTTAGGATTGATTGGCAATATTCAGTGATGATTAATATCTCTGTGTGGTGTTTTCATCCGCTTTCTCTTGATTTGGCTTACCGGTTTTCTTGAATTTTTAAGAAATGAGTTGTAGAAGTTGCAATGCCATGTATTCATAGAAATTTTGATGGGAATACCATGCTCAACTGTGTTGCAGCTTTATTGATGCATCTTCGGTCTCTGAGAATCTAACATCACAATCTTGGTTACCTACTACCCAATCCATTCAACCTAAACTTGTTATAAGTATCTCCTACCAAGGATTGAAGAGCCACAGTTTCATTCCTTGGTCGATTCAAGACCAAGGTTTAAAATTTTGACCCGTGTCGAGGTTTCGGTCTCAGACCGGAACGATACAGTTTCGATATCGTATTG
>JBBMJZ010275775.1:0-18352 GCA_037833815.1 Zingiber zerumbet
GTGCAAATGACCAAGACATGAGGGAGGTCATGCTCGGTCACGCCGAGTTTCGACTCCAAGACCTCATGTGGCAACACCCCATACCTTAACCATCGCACCGCCCCGAGGGGACCCAGGGAAGCATAATCATGCTCTCCCCGGAAGGCCTCAAACAAAGCATCACAATTAACCCACTCTCAACTTCGTTCAAGTCACCCTGACCTAATTCAGACTCACCCTCAACTTTGTTCAAGGCCGCTTCACATAAAATATGATCTGAACTCTGGCTCTGATAAATTTGTTGTGCCCAAAGGATGTCCGCATATCTCCATAATAACATGATATTGTCCACTTTAGACCTAGGCTCTCATGCCTTTGCTCTTAGGCTCTTACCAAAAGGTCTCATGTCAATGAAAATATCCTATATCCTTTTAATCCTATGATTTTTATTAAATCTTTTCAATGTGTGACTTTGATTGAACCCCAAATGACAACATTGAAATCTTAAATTCAAATTTACAGAACAAACATTTAACGGCAATTTATCAAAATGGCGTCGGTGGTTTTACGTTTTTCCCATTTCAATACTTACTTTTGGAATGTCCCATCAATGTAGACTCGCTGAGTTCAATTTTTCATTTTACCCTCCTCCCTCTTAATGTCATCTAAAAATCAACACACGCCCCCACGGGCTGGATCAGCTGGTAAGTGGCCTGGTGTTTGCAACATGAGTGTGTGGGTTCGAGGGTCGCCAGTTGCACACGGAAATCGTATTTCTAGTCTGCTGGCTCAAATTCCCTCGACCCCCAGTCCACTCACCCGCCCAGCTTAACCGTGGTTTACTCCTTCTGAAATCCTGTGGGGCCGGGCTCAGGGGGCCGCTGGGGTGGCGGATTCCACATTTTGCAACATCTAAAAATCAACACACTAACACTGTATTACCCTTGTTCTCCTCTCTCGATCTTATCTCTCTTTGCCTCCTTGTCTTTTTGCTCTTGAGCGAAGCTACCACTATGGAAGGTTATCTCGAGTTCCACGATTAGGATATCCTGATGGGCCTCGACACCAGTGAGGACGATTGAAAACCCTTACAGGAACATGACTTCGACATCAGAGCCATTGTGCTTGATTATTTCGCGTTTGATTCGTGTAAGGAGCGGCGCAAGGGAGCCTCCTTTGATGGAAATGGCCAAAATGAGGAGATGGTTGAGGTAGTGGCAATGGGCGATTCAAAAAACCCTAGTTGGGTCAACTTGGACATGGAGGGGAAGGACGTTTATTTTCCATAGGTGAGTACTGATTCGAATGATTGTGGGTTCGATGAGCCAAAGGAGAAAAGATCTTGTCTTGATAACCAAATGGATGAGCTTGGTAGCGCTAAAGCGTCAGAAATTGTCGAGAAGATGAGGAGGGTGAAGAAGAAGCGGGTACCATGAAAATAGGAATTAAGAAGTCCAAGAAAGAAGAGTGTGAAGAATCTGTGGAGATTAAGGACATTGGCTTGCAAAATGATTTAGTTGAAGGAAGAGAGAATAAAGGGATGGCTTAGAGGAAGCTCTCATTCGAACTTCTAAAGTTATGTGATTTACAATTTATTATCTATCAATTACTTTTTTTTCTTTAAAGTTATTCTATTGTTATTATGTTAGTATCAAAGTTCATTGCTAAATAAATGTTAGGTAAGATGTCAAGAACTCTCTTTCAATACTTGTTCCTTTCCGAAGAAGTCACTCCAGTCTCAGTTGAAGACCCAAACAATGCGTCTCAATGATATCTTCTCGATCGTAAGACACTTTTTGATTTTAAAATATCAATTGTCTACCAGTGGATTGACCTCATGGTCAATTCTAATCCTTTAGAAGTTTCACATCTTAGCCAAAAAAAAAAAAAAAGTTGGCTTTAATAAGACATGAGATAATTTTTCTTGAACTCATCCAAACACCCTGAGTAGTTACCTTTTCAACCTGAGTAGTTACCGTTTCAAGAAAGCTTGTCCCTAATTACTCCAAAACTTATTTTCTTTGTCACTAGATTTCATGCCTGCCCAATGATCATCTTCCTGCTAATTTTATTTAGTCTTATAATTGATATTAGTGTTGGTACAGTCATTACTAATAATTAAACTAGATTTATTATTTTTTATAGATTACATAATACAATAATGATGCTTCACTGAATAAACATAAATCCGCTTTTACCTAAGCCAGCAAAAACGAAAATCTAAATTTTTTTACATCACATAAAGATACCTTTAGTCATACAATAGAACAACAGAAAAGGTAATAATAATTTCGGAAAAATAAACATAATTTCAACCAATACAATGTTTCCTTTCAGTTCAATCTTTTTTCTCAGACCAATAACTAGTTTCATAAGAGACATCATCTAGTTAATCTAGAGGGCTTCCTTAGACTGTCGTGTGGGGCGTCCAAGTGAGCGTATGACCTTTTGCCACCTAGAGGGCCTCCTCAAACTGATCCCTTAACGTTTTCTTTCTGCACGCCACTTGTAAACGGGTCGATTTGTTGGCTGCATAATTTCATCTTCACGAAGTTTGCGTTTTCTCCCTGGTTTCTGTTGCAAGAACAAAGGATCACCGTTATTCCAAATACCTTAACGCCGAATAAGATCAACACAGAAGATAATCATCGTCAAACTTAGAACTTGAGAAGCTCAAGTGAAGCTAAACAAATATAATCCTTGTAGAGTGAATGGGGTGCTATTGAAAGTCACAGGAGCAATGATTTAGATGGCACACGCAACCCCAACGTTATAAGCATAATGTTTGAGCCTCCATAGAGTAGTCTATTGAAGACGCTACTAAAGCCTATTAGTCCTTCAGCAATCAATCATAATAAAAAGTTCTTTTCAAAGAGGATAGTCATAGATAACTAACTTGCAATTCTTTTTGCAAAGCCATGTCTGAGTATATCTTTTCAAGTTCTTGAACCCTTGCTTTCCTTGCTTCCAACTCTTTGTAAGATGCAGCTGTTTTCCTAGAAAGAGCCGCAGGAACTTCAAAAAATATATATATTATACAAAGCAAAGAATTTTATACTTGGAAACATGTCAAAAGTGTACAAATTGACAAATTTACTTTATATTTCTCTTGGACAAATACAATGCCAGTAGGATGAAGATTACAAGGTGGTAAACTATAATGTTTTTCAAAATCAATTGCGTTTATCTCATTATTTTGATGTAAAGCATCTTACCATTTTAGCAAACAAAAAATAATGATGTAACAGGCAATACTAAACTGAAAAAGGCACTTATTGTATGGGGCTAGATGCGGCATCAATAGGAATTGATCATAAATTAATGGAAGTTGCAAACAACTAGAGAGACCAGCAAAGTTTTGTCACACACAAGCTACTCCAAAAGTATATTCTTGTAGAGAAACCAAACATAGAATGATAACTGTATTGTCATGATACGATTTCAAACTCAATTTAATTACCGAACCTCTCTACGCTAATGTAGCATAGGGATAACTCGGGTCGTCTCTCAACGAATGGAACCGGTGAATATTAATCTTAGGCAAGGTATGAAATGTTGTTCCGTGCCGCTCGGCACAAACGGTTTTTTACCATTCCACCGAGCGGCCGAAACCGGCACAGGAGGCGTCCCTGTCTCGTCGGCACCGGAGGAGACGCGGGACAACTTTTGCATCGCCAAAAGCGTCCGGCGACCCTTCCGGCGTTGTCGGACGCATCCGGCGACGCTTCCGGCGCTGCCGGACACCCCCCACGGGATCGCGGTCGATGATCGCAAGCGATCTCGTGTCCACAGATTTTTTTTCTTTTTCAATAATTATTTATTTTATTTAATTAATTTAAACAATTCCTAAGAAGGATGTGTGATATTTCAAAGAGGCTTTTATAAACCCTAATTAAATTATCTTAATAAAATATATAAAAATATATTTAAAATTAAAATAAATTTAATAAATTTTATTAATTAATATTCTGAAAAAAATAAATTTGTAAATTTAATTTAAAAATATAATAATTCTTATTTATATTCTAATATTTTCTTTATTATTTTAAATTTCATTTAAATTTAAAAAAAAATCTTTAAAAATTCTAAAAAAATTTTAAAAATTCTATTTTTTTAAAAAAGAATTCTAATAAATTGTATTTATATTCTGATATTTTTTAAAAAAATTTTACTTGATATTTTTTTGCTATTTAAAATATATATTATTTAATAATAATTAATTAAATGAATAAATAGTTAATTTATATAATTATTATTAATATAAAGTAATATCTTATATTAATTTATATACTTATTATTATTATTATTATTATTATTATTATTATTACTTCCATTTTAATTTAAATTATTGATATATCAATTTTATTTAAATAAAACTATTTTTAATTATTTTTTCTAACAATATTAAATTATTCAATAATTGAAAACTTATAAAAAATATTTATCTTATAATTACTATATATAAATAAAAAAATACTGAAACTGTATCGACAAGACACGATACTATACCGAAACTGTATCGTTCCGGTCTAAAACCGAAACCTCAATACGGGTCGAAATTTTAAACCTTGATTGACACCGCCTCAAATCTGTCAAGCGATGAAAGCTTGGAGCAGCTCAAGTTATCAAATGTCAAACTAAAGTATATAAAATAAATTATAAATACACTTATTTCATATCCAATTTATGCAGGGCAAAAAGGAAAGAGTGGAACATAAATTTCTTGCACCTATTCTAACCTCACTCACCTTGTATTCAAATTATAATTTTTCATATCATCCCCACCAATCTATGCTATAGAGCAAGCAACCCCAACTTGAAGGAGACCACCTACGTGGGTTAGTGAGTTGTTGATTGTTAAAAGAGAATTAAATGTGGGTGACAACTTGGCTTGAGGTGGTAAGACCGTGCACAAAGAAGTTGGCTTTGAAAAGAATCGGGACTTGATACTACGTGAATTAATGAGGCAAATGAAAAAAATCCTAGGTAGTCCTTGTGTGTGTGTGTGTCTATATACATATATATATGATTAATTATATATCTAGGATCGAGTGCATTTACATAATCACAAATCCGTCCTCAATAATAACTAGAAAAACCAACGTTACTCAATCATCTTGATGAATTAAATATTAAAAGTGTGTTTCCTAGAGAAGAAAACTAGGAAAGAAATAAGGTGTCAGAATTTTTTTCCCCCAATTGCACGTTTTCTCTGTTTGCTTTGATGAAAAAAGCAAAAGGAAAGAAAATCCAATCAAAAAACTTTCTCCATTTTCCCTCTATATTGCTTTCATCTGATTTTGGTGGAATAACTCACTTTCACATAGAATGCAGCTTAAATCCTTTCAAGTGTATTTATTATTTAACCCCTCCTCTCTCCCATCAAAGGAAACAACTAGATGAAAAATATTTCACAATCTTTTTCCTATGAAATTTTTTTCTACCCTCTTTCTTTCTTTGGTGCTTCTTTCCTTTCTCCTTTTTAGGAATCAAGCTTAGGGTTTGACAGAAGAAAGTTGAGGAGCCTAAAATCATTGCAACATTTAAGTGAATTAGGGACAACGACTCAAGGAGCAAGTGGGTGCATATCTGGGAAGAAAGCCCATAGGTAGTGGTCCAGTTTAGAATTCTTAGTTAAACCAAATGTATAAACATCAAATCACATAGCTTCTATAGCAAACCTTCAAACTTTTTACAGGACAATAGAATTCACTGTTAATCAAACTGTTTTAAAATATAATTAGAATAATGAGTGTACTCTTCAAAAGTATAATTATAAAATTGAGTAGACTAAAGGTTATCGTATGAAAACTCACTACTACAGTAGCAACTTCTCATTTTTCATTAAGCAAACAGGCAAAACCTAGGTTTAAGTCAAACATAGGTTAGATTCAGTTACAAACAATCACTCAATTGAACTTACAATTTATATTAATGAAAGGTTTAAGTGTGATAGTAACAATAAAATGTATAAATAATTATATGGTTTGGATGTCAAATGCTTCAAGAAACCATGCTACCTTAAGGCACACATTCCAGTATTAATCAAGAATCCTACTGATAATACATTAATAGAGATACTCCAACTAGTAAGAAATACCCTTTGGGTATAAAATATTATGTAGTCCACTTTAGTTATTGTAGCCCTCTATGTAACAATTTGATTAATCTGCCTAAATAGTCACAACATAGTATGGCCACACATAGCATCCAGTGTTTATGACATTTTATACTTCATTAATGGATACATATTGCATCCACCTACAGTGAAAATTTTCAGCCTTGCATCTCAGAGTTGAAGAGCTCAAAAATTAAGATGGTTATTTAAAAACAATGAACCCGATGAACCAGATCAAAACCAAATTCAATAAATGTAATTTTATACAGGTTTTATTCTAACAAAGAACCTAATCCAACCAGATCAAAAATCAAATTCAACTAGTATAACATACTCACATGCACGCAATCTCGTCTCACCAGCTGCTGGAAATCGCAGCAGCCACAATGCACTACTGGGAACACGGTTCAGAATATTGCACCTGCAATCCGTAGTACAAAAAAAAAAAAAAACCTTCTAAGCATACTAAGAGACAGATGACAACCCCAATTATTTACTGCTAGCAAGAAGTGTCCATGGTGACATAACTAAATACATCCAACAACTGGAGATTGATGCCATTTAACAATAAATTATTGCATTTTGTGAATTACCAGGTATTGAATATATCTGGGTCCATCTTGTACAGCTGGTTGAAACATGCAAAAACAAATTTATCTTCTGGTAAACCATAGTCTGCGCGTTTATGCCGACTGATAGGAACCAGAACATCACGATTTTTCTGTCACGTGCAACTTTAACAGCATTATCAAAATGTTTCACTGCCAATAACATAATGACAAAAAATAGATTTCAAATCTAAGTAACCTGTTTATAGTCATTCACAAAATAACAATGAGGAAGATGAACTAGCTTTTCTGAATAAATATGTGATAAACGTGTAGGAGAAACAAACTGCAAAAGAAAACAGGATATCAGAAGTAAATTTTCAACATAACGTGTAATTAAATTTTAGTAGCTAAATAAATAAAGATGGAAAGTGACTTCAGGTTACCTCATCAGTTACCAAGTAATCAATATAACTTGCACCAGTTGTTCCTGGAAACCCCATATAGGAAACCTGGATTGGTGCTGGTTGCATTGCGAAAATTTCATTCCTGGCACCCTAAATAATGGAACTAAGTTAAAAATTGTACAAATATGAAACCATAATCAGATTTAATACTATAATAGCTTGGTCGTTGGAGTATGCCAACATTATTATTAAATATTGATTTACTATGAAAAATTTTTTGGACGCCAACAACTAGATGTGGGATATTAAGCAACTAAATGATGTTTAGAATTAAAGAACTAGACTGCAAGTACAGAGTGTTTTGTTTTCTGTAAGTCAAGCTAGTCGATAGACAAGACTGAAACACATGTAATACTCAATATTGTACCAAAACACTAGTATTCATTTTAATTTGTTTTAACTTTGCCATAGTATTTGTATGGCTCTAGTTAAAAAAAAAAAAAATATGGCAACCCGGTGCACGAACCTCCCACCATGCGGGGTCTCGGGGAAGGATCCATTATATGCAACCTTACCCTGCTTTTTGCAAGATGTTGTTTCTAGGATTCGAACCCGTGACCTTTAAGTCACAAAACAACAACTTTACCGTTGCGCCAAAGCTCCCCTTCAAGTTGGAATCACAATTTAAAAAGAAAGAAACAACATCCAAAAGGTTTATGGTTCAGTCACTGCATAATGTATATAGAAGCGTGATGTAATACAAGAACACTATGATAAGAAATTAATGTAGTACAAAGGCTCTAATACCAAATTGAATCAAACTCAATTACAAAATAAGTTGTATCAAACAAACAAATTAAATTTTTAACATCAAGTTGAAATCGAATTGGGTTTAAAATAAACTCATTGAGTAGTTGTAGTGATTAGAACCACATGGGTTTGAATCGGGGTCAATTTAAATTTATTTTTGTCACTTTGGAGCCAAATAAATTTCTAAATATGGATAGTTCAATTTAAATGTGTCACGACGAGTTAGTGGATTTTTGAGGAGTTGGAGATAGTTCAATTTAGTCAACAACTCCCAAGAAGTGTCTAAAACCACTCCAACGGTCAACTGTTTCCTCCATCAGTCGGTTGCCTTCTTGAAACTTTCATTATATCAAATTAACCATTTCATTATAACCATCCAACTTCTATCGATCGACTGCTTCTATCATTAGTTGAGTGTTATCAACGCTTATCTATTGTTACAACAAATTAATCGTTCCATTACAACAAATTAACTTCTATTTCAATCGATTCAAGTGATCAACAGTCAATTGCTTTTCAAGGGACGACCAAATAGAATGTTTAAAACAAATAGAATATTTCAGGCTTGTCTGCACTTAACAATCTTGACTAATAATTTCAATTCAGTCGACTAGAGTAGTGACTAAGCCAATTCTAAAACTTTGTTCATGCCTAATCTAGCTCTCGATTCCCTATAATTACATGTTCACTCCATTCATTGTTGCATAAATAAAAATTGCCAAGCCACTAGAGAGAACCCTTCTAAAGGACCTTATATGGAATCTTCTTTGCCTTGCCAATCCTTCCATCAGCCAAGACTTTGTCTTGCCAAGTATTTGATCTTCATTGATCTGTTGAGACTTATTCTAACCAACTATTTGATCGCCCTTAATCTATCAGGACATCCAATCACCCTTTAGTTTGTGACCTACTCCTGCATACACTCGTCACAAGCTAATCAAGCACATTTTCTGACTTAACCTTTTGCCAATATCAAAACTAATTGCATTGACAAAAAGAAGTAAAAATAAACTCAATGATAAGTTTCATCAATTGAAAACTTATTTAATCCCTTGCCAAATTTCACACTACTTTGCCTAACTCCACATTGAATTCTCCCTTTAATTGTTGCTGAATTCCTCTTTTATGGATATGTTTTACGGTTCTAGGGTGGTGAAAAACACTTGATGAATCTAAGTCATAAACCATCTTGTAGTATGTTTTTGTACCTTTAAACAACCAAACAAACTTGAGATGCTTGCATCAAACCCTATCTCTTAGCTCTCCGTAGCATCAAAAATCACATCGATTCAAGTACATAGAGAAACTTATGCACAAAACATCATGGAGAATTCAAACTGAGTTTGTTTTTCATAAATGCATCATCAATCCCTAATTTTAGGGGGGGTTTACTTAAGATCAACCAAATAAACAATAAAATTGATGTACAATCTATGCTAAATTAAAAAATGACATCAATGATCAATTATAATTTATGTGTGTCTTTTCTGTTCACCTACTTAGTGATTTTGTGTTCACTCTGTTTTCTATAATTTTATGCTCACTTTGTGTTTTCCTTAGCCTCCATTTTCGTAGGAGGATAAGCATTTAGGGTCCTAATCGACTTCAGCCAAAGTTAGAGTTGTTCAGAAATATGTTCTAAAAATAAAAATGGATTTTGTCAAATGATGATTTCGTCCATTTACATTTGTTTTAGCATTTTATTTACACATGATTTAGTGTATCTTTCATATATATACGAAATGATATTTTTCTTACAACAATTTTATTTCTTATGAGATATTCTTTCTTATACTTGAACCCTATTATGTTACATTGACATATGAATACAATGCATAATTGCCTTGTCAGTCATATGTTGATATATATTTTTTTTTATCCTTTCCTGTCATGCTTACTGTCATGGCTTTCTAGTGAATTATCGCTAGGAGGGGTACCTCCTTATGCATGGTGGCATATCCTAAGTCATCACGAACTTGGACATGCTTGGCTCGAATTAGTTAAGCATGCATAATTCTTATGCGGCTGTAAGTGTACAAAATAAAATCTGGTTGCATAAGCTACACAAATAGTCTTCAAAATAATGCTATTGATATACAGAGACTACACAGTTGAGAAACAAATACTCCTTGATCTGTATACCAGTAGAAAAAAAGATAAATTTTGCATACAAGGAAATAAAGATAATTTGGCAGTTTACAGAAAACTAAATAAGTGAAAAGTCTATAAATACAAACAGTGTGAAGATAAATTTGGCATACAAGGAAATAAAGATAAAGGGTTGCACTTCCACCAAGTAGTGTAGAATTTAAGGAAAATTTGTGCTAATAGGAACAGTGAGGACATAATGATCTGCAAGTAAATTGAAAGATCACATGAAAATATGAATTTGTTGTTCAAACTTTACAAACACTTACCTGATCAGCTTCATCATAACATTCTTGAGCAAGTGTGTCCACCTTTGGAGACTTGCTAATATATAAAAACTCAAATGTCAAGAAAACTAGTCAATTTTAGCAAAATAAGGAAAGAGAAAGAAATTGAGGCTTTTATGAACCTTGGCACCTTCTCACGTATGCTGGTATTAGATTTCAGGAAAACAATATGGATACTTAAATCAATAAGCACCGAGTTAAACACATCAAAATGAACAGGACAATATGCATGAAGACCAAGAAGTGCCTTAGGAGGGATTCTGAATTCATGGACTGAAGTTGGAAGCATAACTAAAGGGGCTTGAATTTCTTGACTGTAGAAGAAAAGATAAAAGATAAAAATAGTCATAAAAAATCATCAAGACAAAAAAACCAAGTGATCAATGGCACAAGAGTTTTTATAGAGTGAAAAATGTTTGCTTACCAATTTTCCAATAATGGAGCATACATAAGTTCAAACTTCAAAACTATTGCAGTGTTTAGCGGTCTCTGGACAATAAAAGCAAAAGATGATGGTATTGACAAATTAAATATTCCCTAAAAATGTGCAGATTAAAAAGGAGGCTAACCTCATCTTTCCCTATTGCAAAGTTAAAAGACACCATGACGGATAGATGAACATCCTGTCTAGAATATTTAACTATGAATGACTGGGTGCTGAAGCTGTGCTCTGTATCATCAATCCTCCAAACAGGAAATATATTGTCTGGTACTATATTTGGGGCTGTACAGTTGACTTAGGATGTTAAAAAGTGATGCCCATAAATATTCACAGAGCATGTAGCAAAAGAAGAGTATATAAATATCAGGACTTCAAGGATATACTATAAATATGTAAATATCAAAATTTTAAGGATATACTATAAAGATGTTGAAACACATCACTAAGGTCACAGTATTTGATGGAAAGTACATATGAAACCCCACCTATTTGGTTTGCATTTTCTAAACTGTACTCCAAAAGTAGAGGTTAACATTAAAATGACTCCAATGAAGCAAACTGAAGTCAGTTTTTTTGGTGCACAAGATTAAATGGTTTTGTTTCTAATTCCATTCATATGAACCCTCAGATCCCCTCATATCCAACAGTGGCAAAATTTTATAGGGATATCAAACTGCAAAATCAGCAGAAATTTTTCTCCAGAGACTTAAACAGTTTGATGATATAGAGGAAATATGATGCAAGAAAAAGATTCATATTTTGAATTTAAAATTCTGATTTTAAGTTGTTTGGTAATTATTGTGGTTGGTTAGTTATCTTAATTTGATAGCAGATGTATTTTTTCTATTTTAGTCAGGATAGTCTTTAAAAGTTGTTGACTCTATATATAATATCCAGTTTTCAATTAACAAGAGTTCTGTTCTATTCTCTGTGAGACCTTCATTTGTGTGAGGTTGATTTCCTGTTCATGGCATGCTACTCCAAAATAATTCTTATCCCCGTGTGAGAAGGCAGCAAAAAGTTGGTATGAACTACCCATTATGAGGGAAACTGATGATGAGCCAAAGGACTTTCTCTGAACTCAGAAATTTACTGTGAGAAGAATTCTCAGCATAAATAAGATGAGGCATTTAGCTACAAAGAAAAGCTTCTGGTGAACAAAGACAAGTATAAGCTCCATGCTCTGATGCTTTCACTAAAGAATTTTACATTGTTGTGATGTCATACAACAAGAACTTTGCAAGTGGTTTAAGGATTTCCACTATTCGTCCATATTGCCTGAAAAAAAATTGGATTTATTTCCAAGTGTGCAATGCAAATACATCTTCAAGAATACAGGATACTTATGGCACTACATTCTGAAGCAACCAATTTGTTAAAATTGTGAGTTTTGTCAGAAGTTTAATAAGGTAATCCACCATACAGTATTAGAGTTGTCATCTTTAGATTGTATTTGGCATTTTCACCGGTGGAGAGCTACATTTCAGATCCTTTTCCATGGGGAAAAAGACAAAAGATGTTTCTAATTATGGGAGTTGATTATTTTTCTAAGTGAGTTGAGGCAACCTAGCCAAGAGTATTATAGAAAAACAGAAGGAGGATAGAGAATTTTATGTGGAAAACATCATAACATGCTTTGAGCTACCCAAGATACTAGTAACTGACAATGGGACTTGGTTTAGTAGTGTCAAGTTCAAGAAATGTTTGGAATATGAAATTGGCTTGAGGTTCTCCTAAGTAATATATTTGCAAAATAATGACAGATAGAGGAAGCCAACAAATTGTTACTTGTTAGAAGCTTTAAAAAAAGGATAGTTGACTTCCCAACTAGTTGAGTGAAGGCGTTTTCATGAGTGCCCAGATTGTCGAAAACCATCTTGGGGACAAAAACAAGAGAATCGCCTTTTATGGTCTTAGGTTTGATGGTGGTTTCTATGCAAAAGTGATAGTGCTATCGTATACGACAGCAGACTCCACTCAGCAAGAAGCAGATATGAATTCACAGGTATACCTTAGGACATATAATGTAGTTCAAGCAAACTAGCTCCAAACTTATAATCATAATGTTAAGAAAAGCAAGTTGAAAATGCATCTAAGAAAAATGTCCTCTTTCAAAAATAAAATAAACCTTGTTAATAATGCATACAAGAAGAATTAAGTTTTAGATTTTAGAAGAGATTGCTTTGGGATGATCTCCTCTTTAGGAGAAATTATTTTAAGGAAAGGGTAAAATTGATAACTTTTTTATTTTAGAGTGTTAAGAAGTTTTTGTAAGTTTTAATTTAGAAGGTAGAATAGTTATGTGGATTTCATAATTTACATTTTATTATTCAGTAGGTTGTTAGGATTGAAGTCTATAAAAGAGGTCACTTTTAGTGTCTATCATCTTTCCATGTAATACTCTTTATTTAATCTCTGTATGAGATACTTTCATCTTTGTGTGTAAGATCTTTTTTATAAGGCTATTATTGGTTTGGATTCTGTCCAGTAGTGATGAAATGCATGAGACTAGGATTAAGGAATTGGAGGTAGAGAATGAAACTCTAAGAAGCCAAAATGAATCTCTAAAATTAGTCTTAGAAAAGTTTACTATAGGATCACAATCATTAAAATTGCTAATTGGTAGTCAAAGAGATAACTATAGCAAAAATGGCCTATAATTTAAAGGATACAAGAAAGAGAAGACCTATTTTTAGTAGAAGACATGGCACACTTAGAACAATAGAAAAGAAACGGATACGTAAGCAGTATTTGATTAACCCTGTTGGACCCAACATGTATTGGGTATCAAAATCTATACTTAGTCAGTAAATGACCCAGTCAACCATATTGGAACACATCTGCTAATCATTGTATGTTTGACATGGCATAAGTATGAAAAATATTCTAAAAAATATTGCTATAAAATTCATGATTTGAAAATTTATTACACAAGATAGTTTTTAATTGTTTCCTAATTGAATTTCAACATGATTTTAAAGTAGCAAGTATGACATGATCACGGATTTATAATCTTGGAACAGTTTAGGTGGTAGTCCTAACAATACAGGTTGACTTGGTGAAGGGTTTAATTTAGCTTTGTGTTTATCTTACTTGTGTGATAAGTTGTGCAAACCTACTAGGTATACAGGTTGACTTGGCGAGGTTAAGGACTCAATGGCTCAAGGTCCATAAGATCGAAGAAGGATGGCACATCCGAGGAACCGCAAAACAAGAAGCATTGGAGAATGGCAAGTCAAGGAGGAAATATATGTAAGCAAAGGCGATAAGGATGACTAAGGAGACACTACGGGCTCAGAGCATCCGAGGGATGCAACTTGATGGTAGAAGACCTTGAGGCTTGAAAATACTCCATGTAAGATAAGTGAAGTGGCCAGTATACATGGGATGAAGGGTCAACCAGTAATTTTAGGTGGATTCAATCTTAGAACTAATCAAAGTCAAGATGTCAATCGACTGATAATGAGATTCAGTTAACTGGTAATCCAAATATTCATATACCCCAAGTTAGGTTTGTTTGGGGTATTATGGTTGCATCAATCGACTAATGGATAAGGATCAACCGACTATTGGTTATCAGACCTATCAAATGAATAGAAGGTTGGATAGTCGACTAGCCAAGTCGACTGAGGTTCGTTTGAAGAAACAAGAATGATTCTTAGTCAACTAGAGCAGTCTACTGAATCTCATTGGAAGACCACAAAATGTCCAAGAGTTAACTTATGGTTCAGACCAGTTGACTGACATTGCAACAGTCAATTCAAATAAAGCCGAAGATGAAAAGATCAACCACATGATGTGGATAAGATTTGAAGATCAATCAACTAATGAGAAGCAAGCAATCGACACCAGATCATCCAACAGAAAGATTCAAACTAAAGGCTAAGCATTGATTTGAAAATCACACCCACGCTTAATTTTCTTAAACCTTCACTGTCTTTCATTCTACTTGTATTTGTCAATTTATTATTGACTAATTGTAAGAGGTTTCTCCACCTCCGGTGATTTACTAAAAAGGGAAAAGATAGTGGATATTGTGAGCATAGGCCATGGACATACCAGCCTAAGGGCTATGAACCACATAAATTGAAGGTGTCACTCTAGTTTGATTTTCTAGTCGTGTTCTTAATTTTGTTGCTCTTATATATAACAATAGCGAGTTTTGATATGCACCCTCCTCTACCACACTGGCATCCCGATCCTACAATTATATTGCTAGGACATGGAATAGAAATTGAGTTTTTGAGAATTCTCTTTAGGTTGCGTGATGCAATCTCCTTATGATGTGATGCCTGGAATCCTTAGGTGTGATACCTAAGTTTCTATAATCTTTCTACACTTCTTACCACTTAATTTCAAATTCCTACTCCACAAACCTTTCAACATTCAATCTCTCTTATTTTGTTGCATCACGCTCACCTTGACCGAGTTATATACACCTTGGTCAACCTCATTCCACTTTAATTGAGCTTCTTGCAGTTCAGCTGAGATTACTCAAACATTGATCTTGCTTCAGCCAAGCTCCTCACATCTTGGTCCCTAATCAAGGTTCAAGCCAACAAAAGTGATTGGTAGACTTCTATATTTGTCGTAATTTTCCCATTACAATGACACAACAAAACATGATGTAAATCAATGGGAGCATATCTTCCATCTCAATCAGAAACTCGAACTGAATACAAACTCTTTTAGGAAAAATATTCACTAAGTTATTGTCAAACACAAACAAGTTCAGCACCATCCAACCATTGCAAGCCTTGTCAAAAAAAGAAAGTGATGCTAAAAACAACTAAAATCCTAAAGAATATAGAGAACAAACTATAAGGACAGTTTCTCAAGACAAGTAGGGCCTGACTGTCTCCTTTCCTGACAAAAACTAAAAACAAAATTGTACCTTCATATTGAATAACTCTGGATGGAGTCCCATAAGAATGCAGGGCAGAATCTTCTCTCATCGCACTTATCTTTATTTGATACCATCTGTTTTTTCAAATAAATTAGCATCAAGTAAAATTGACTCAAAACCAAGATGATCCAGGTCGTTTTTTTTTCCCTCCTGCCATTGAATGTAAACAGGAAGAAGGAACTAGACGATTACCCCTGCTGAAAGAGATCGAGGTTATGGAAGCGATGAATGTAAATGGCGATCTCATGGACGGTCTCCAGCATGTCGATAGGGATGAACAGGACTCAACGCGATCGCGTAATCTCGTAGAGGATGGTCAATGGGGTTAGGGCCGTGGGGCATCTAATCCTCCGAAATGCAAGTGATCAAAAGAACCTAGCATGCCTCATCTCTGCACCCAGCTCTCATATTAATAATTAATTCTCCTGATCCATATTCAAGTCAAGGATTAGAGTAATGTGGGATCATGAAGCCATTCCAGGATTTCTCACTTCTCTAGGGTTTCGGATATGATCGGAGGCGGGGACGGAGGGCGCGGAATGGAGAAGACGAAGAAGGCGGGTGTTCGGTCTCCTTTTAGGCGATGGAGAGATGGGTTTGGGACTTGGCTGCGTGGGGAGGATTATTTTCGTTTTGCGTCTATTTTTATTATTTTCTAGCAATTTTCTTTTAAAAAATTCTCGTCTCCGCAATATTTTTCATTGAAAGAAAAATAAAAATAAATTATTTTTATAAAATTTAAAATAGAAAAATTATCCTCGTTAAAAAATATATACATTTGGCAGCCCATTTCTTAATTTTAATATTATTTTTTCCTAGTTAGATATTATACTTAGCAAATGATATTATTATATATACATTTTTACATGAAGGGGCCGGCTTTTTCTATGGCGATCTCTAATGTAAAATTTGTGAGAGCTTCTAGAATTAAAAACCTTAATTAAAAAAGTTTAAATTATTATAGAAATAAAGTTTGAGGTTTAAGTTTTAGAATTGTAATAAAAACTTAAATCTATTTTTTTATTTTAAAATCGATGTAATAGGCATGAATTTATACAACTACATGCTATAAATTAAATAAAAGAAGATTACTTAGAATTTTAACCTAGAAAAATTTTAATAACATTTTATAATATTAATATGACATATTAAAAATATTTTTAAAAAACTTCTAATTGAAGATACTTTAAGTTAAATACGACTCTCATGTGATAATTTTTTCCTTCTTATTTTTCAAAAGCACAAAAATTTATAAAATCTTTTAATAGAGTCTAATCTATCTTCGTCAGTATCTAGTGCATGGCATATCAGCGGGGCGTGTCCACATCACTCAACTAGCATGTTGAGATTATCGAATGGGTCAGCTACCGAACTCAAGTGGGGAGCAAACTGAGTCTGACTGAGTTGCAGGACACGCTTGCGAATATGTGAGGGTCGGCTTTAGATTTCATGATTAGGCGACAGTTGAATAAATTAAGAAGGGATGCATCTTCACATATAGATGGAAGAGATACGTCTCTTGGAAAAACTTAAAAAATAATATTTCATTGCTCTCCTCCCTTATATAAAATAGTAAAATAATATGTTTAAAAAAAAAATTCAAGGAAAAATTTAAGAATAGATATATAAAATGATGGGACTTACAAAAAATAAAATGGTGGATCATAAATTATGTATCTATTCTTGAACTTTTCCTTTAAATTTTTCCTTATACATATCATTGCTTTATAAAATAATGATATCAATATTGGTCCGGACAATAATTAGAATATTTTAGTAATTTTTAAGACATCTTAAAGTCATAACTTTAATAAATTAACAGATAAATTTTTTTAATAGATGGTTAATCTAAAAATAGTGAATTGATGAGCCATCTATTGTAAAAAAATAAAATAAAATGATGTGAACTAGAGGTATTCTTTTCAATCTTTGAGACCTGACTTGAGTACGGAAGAAATTCCACTCAGATTTGTCTCAACTCCAAGGATGAATAAGAAATAAATGTTTAAATGGACTTGAACTTAATATAAAAATATATATATTATTATTAAATATATATATATAATAAGAAATAATTACATATATTATATTGTTAAAAACAAAATAAAGGAAGAAGCAAAAGTCTTACCTTTTTTTTCGAGGATCTCAACTAGCTCCAGCAAAAAAAAATAATAATAATAATAATAATAAATAAAATTAAAAGAGCTGCTTTAGTTGAAAAGGAGATCATTAGGATGGCTGTTGGTCAGCTAAAAACTAATTAAAAAAAAAAAGGAAGAAGAAAGATTGCCGCTCTTGATAATTAAGTAGAAGAAGAAATGAGATTTGCTTTGTCTCAGAAAATGAGGAAAACAATTAAGTTATGATTGAAAAGAAAAAAAACAATAAGGTCAAAAAAGAATAAGTCGGGAAAAGAAGTCGGCATGTGGAGGCTTGCACATAGACCCGACCCCGGGGGGTCTGGCCCGGACCTGTAACCGGGTCAACGGGTTGGTTTTGCCCATTGACCCGGTTCGCCGGGTTGAACCGGAACCAGCCCGGCAAGTTGTCGGGCCAGTTCCGGTTCATTAGATATAAAACCGGTGAACCGCCGGTTAACAGGCGGGTTGAACTGGCTGTTCAGCCGCAAAAAAAAAAAAAAATCAACGGCTTGAACCGCCGGTTACCCAGCGGTTCGTCACCATTGGGGGAGGTTTTTTGGTATTTT
>JBBMJZ010275874.1:0-18346 GCA_037833815.1 Zingiber zerumbet
TAAAGAGTAAAACAAGGGAGATTTTGTTATTAAAGGCTTTCAATTTAACCCAGAAACCTCAAAGTGTATTCGTGCTGAAATGATAATTTGACATGAGTATTCATTAACATTAGTGGAGCATCATGGATTTCATAAGCTTTTAGCAAGTCTTCAACTTTTGTTCAAGGTTCCATGTTGTAATACCATTAAGAGTGATATACTAAAATGTATGACTATGAAAAAGACAAAAGTATTGAACTTGTTGGAAGATAATAAAGGTAGGATTGCTTTAACCACTGACATGTGGACTGCATTTAATCAGAGGAAGGGATTTTTTTATCTTTGACAACCCATTTCATAGATGATAATTAAACTTTGCAAAGTCGTATTTTGAGGCATACTTTCGATTTGTCACTCAAATATGTAATATTTTTTCACACTTTTTTTGTGTTGTCAATTAAACAAATATTAAATATATACATTATTGTGTTTGCATTATATATGTTTACTTATGCTCGCTCTCCACATACTTCAGAAGTCCTTTTTAATGTGATAGTTAAGTCTATGATGAATTAGAATATTGATAGGAACATATCCATTGTTACAGTTGATAATTGCTCAACTAATAATTCTTTTATAAACTATGTGTCGGATAAACTTGATCATTCTACACTTATGCTAGGAGGGTCTTTTATATGCGTTGTGCTGTTCATATTTTGAATTTAATTGTCCAAGATGATTTGGATGTCATTGCATCTAGTGTTGAGAAAATTTGTGAAAGTGTCACATATTAGAGAGCATCTCCTAAAAGAGAGCAAAAGTTTAATAATGTGGCATGAATTGTAGTACACAATATGAATGCTAAAAAATTGGTGCTTGATTGTAAAATTCGTTGGAACTCAACATATTTGATGTTGATAAATGTTTTATCTTTTAAAGATGTGTTTGCTCATTTGTGATTTATTATATAAATGTTTTCCAATAGAGGAGGAATGGTTGTTAGCAAAAGAGGTATCTCAAATGTTGAAAGTCTTTTATTTTGTGATTGAAATATTTTCTAGAAAAAAGTATCCCATAACAAATAGCTTTTTTCCTAAGGTTTGTGAAATTAAAGCTTCATTGTTAAAGTGGGTGACATATCCTAATAAGGTTATTTCTTTTATAGTTGAATGAATACTTTCCAAATTTGAGAAATATTGGTCTGATATTCATGGAATTATGGGAATAGCTACTATATTAGATGCAAGATATAAGTCAAAGTTTGGTGGAGTATTGTTTCAAAAGAATACAAGAAGAGATTGACTTTAAAGAACCTCTTAGAAGGATTCAAAAAATGTGTCATGATTTGCTTGAGTACATAGATAATTATGGTCATGCTAGTGTTGAAA
Organism: Zingiber zerumbet; assembly: GCA_037833815.1. NCBI lineage: Eukaryota > Viridiplantae > Streptophyta > Magnoliopsida > Zingiberales > Zingiberaceae > Zingiber > Zingiber zerumbet. Next base: position 1,368 of record JBBMJZ010275874.1, read on the forward strand.
GACATCAATGGAAATTAGATTGAATACAAGTACTGATGATTTTTTAGATAGTTTTGATAAAGAAGTAGCACTTAAGTGTGACACTAATACTTATTTGAAGACCGAACTAGAACATTATTTGGAAGAGAAAGTGTTGCTGAGAAACGTGAATTTTGATATATTGGAGTGATGGAAGACTAATGGAATCAAGTATCCCACTTTGATTAGTATAAGGCTTTACATATCTAGAATTACGTGGGATCAAAACATGCTAGACAATCATCTCTACTAACTACAACTTGAAATTCTCTATACTCAGCGTGAATTTTATCTCTAAGGGGTGGCATGATTTTAACATTTGGTGGTGTAGTTTGTATTGATGAATTTGACAAAATAAGGCCTGAAGATAGGCAAAAGTCTATGGTATTCAGTTTATTTTTATTTTTTTTTAAAAAGAGAATCGTAGATAGTAATAGGATGATGGATAGGATATAGATATCCGACAAGGATGAAAGTTAAAATCCGATGGGTATGAAGATGTCTATAATAAATGAAAATCAGTACAGAGAATATGAAATTCAATTTAAATTCGATTCATTACCATTCCTAACTCCAATACATTCTTCTTATCAACTCTCTATTAAACTTTCCATTTGCCTATACATTTTAGACTCTCCGCTTGCTACACCATGTTAAAATTTTCACTAGCCAACACTCGCTAAACTCTTTATTTGCCAACCCCTATTAAACTTTTTACTTACTTTTCGCTTGCAACACCTGATAACTTGGCCCTTTGCTAAATATTTAGTTAACATCAATCCACTACAACTTTATCCTCAAATATTTAAATAACCTTACTTTGTTTAAATATCAACCTAACTTAAACTCATTCTCCTCTATATATATCCATAACCAGTATATTATACAAATATTAAAACACCTAAATGAACCACCCCTGGGTGTGATAAGACCGAATTGGTATGTTTGCATCAATAGTGAAATTGATGAGTTCAATGACTACTAAGTCTTAATATAATTTATAAATATGTTATTGTGTTTCTTAGTAAGAAATTATACTAAAAATATTTTAAAAATTTATATATAATGTCAAATAAATCTATCCCATCTATTGATTAAAAAAAATATATTTTAATAATTATTAATTATGAGAGGAATCTTTCGGTGGAATTCTAACTCCACCCTATTATTAAAGCCCGCAGAGTTGGCCAAAGCGCCGCTTAATTCCCATTGCAGTCAGGTCGCACCGCCTCCAGCGCCGATCCCTTTCTCTCTCTCTCTCCTCGCCTCATCGCCACTGCCGCTTCGGTCTCTGCGCCGCCGATTGCATCGCGGTGCCTCGTCTAGGCTTACGTTCCGTCCCTAAATACCGTCGACTGGTCGATCGGGCCGCCCCCCTTCTCCGTACGCCACCAAACCCTCCGAGGACGGATCTTGCTATTTTTTTTCAGGGCAGCATCCAAGTCGAGAGAACTTCTGATTGGTTCCTTGATTGGGAGGTATGATCCGCTTCGGACTAGTGGAGCTTGGCAATCAATCTACCTGTGGATTGTATGATGAATGATATATTCTTATTCGGATTCTATTCTTGTACTTTTCTTTGCAGGATTCTTAGATTGGATCGTGTTCTGAAGCAGTAAAGTTATTGAAAAAAAGGAAAACATGGCTGACTGGGGTTGGTGTTCCTTCAACTTTAGATTGTGATGACCTTTATTTGTTACCTTTAGATCGACATACCACGAACCTTCTCTCTTTACATACCCAGAACTAAACAAATGTATCTTTTCTAATTATTTTGCTGTCAAAATTATTCATTTAACAAAAAAAATCGTCGGAGGTATACCTAGAATTTTTTTATTTCAAAGTATACGAAGTTATTGACAACAGCTTTTATGGATAGACTTATACTTAGGGAAACGGAATCATGTTAGAGGCTGCATAGAAGTCTCAAATGAATTGTTCAGGTGTTTTTGTGCTGAAACATACCATCAAGACATTTTTGACAAAATCCCTTGATAGCACAAGTCAAGTCCTTTTTGCTAAAAATTTATATTGGAACTCTGTAGGAGTCTCCAATGGAATGCTCAAGTGTTTTTGAGTTGAAAAAGGTCATTTTGCTTATTGAAAGAGTCCTTTTTTGTTGACTTGAGCCATCAAAATTCTTCCTTTTGAACTTAAAATTTGTATCTATATATTTTTTTTCAACTCAGAAACATCGGAGAAATTCATTCAAGGCTTTTAGTATGCCTTCATTTTAATTTTCTTGCTAAACAGACATGATTTCATTGATTAATCTGTTCTTAGGAAATACTCATGTTATATTCGAAATTTCTGGTTATGCCTCTTGCTCTTCCAAACTATTTTTTTAAATACTTTTGCTGTGCTCTTTGGGGGAAAAAATCCAAACTGATAAGCAATCTTCATTTTCTTTTCCTGTTTTTTATTTTTCCTTAAATGAATAGATTCAATAAACTTTTAGTCACACATCCATGAGAAGTACAAACATCTAAGACTTATAAACCTTGAATAGGTATGTTGGATGAGGAGTTCAAACCTCTAAGCCTAGTAAATCTCAAAAATATATACATATGCCTTTTGGGACAAATTTTCTTGGGAAAGGAAATCTAGTCCACTTGTGCGATAATATTGACTAATTGACTTGGTTGGATTTAGGTTGCCAACATAGTTAAACTATGACAAATGTTCAATGAATGAATGAATTCATTAGACTATTGTGTTAATGTTAGGTTGTTCTCCGGAAGGAACACGTTGCAAGGACCGACTGTAATGTCTCGGCAAAGATTGTTACATCTCTCGAACTCGGGTATAATATAAAATATGTAAGAGTTCGCGTTGCAGGGTTTGACTGAAATATATTGATAAGGATCGCTACATCTTAATGAGAACTTGGGCGTAGTGTTAAATATGCAAGAGTTCTCACACCATAGGTTGGATGTGAACAAATATTATAAGAAAACTAATAGTCTAAGGTTTTGAACATGGAACATAAGAACCCTATTAATCAATGGAGGTAGTAGATGTGATGATTAGGATAAGAGTTAGTATTTTGTGTGTACAAGAGACAAACTGGGTAGACGAGAAGACAAAGATGATAGAAAACTCGAGTTTTAAGTTATGGTACATATGAAAGACTAAAACAAGAAATATAGTGAGTATTGTTGTTGATAATTAGTTAAAGGATGAAGTTTTAGGAGTAGTTAGAAAATGCGATAGAATTATAACCCTTAAGATAATAGTAGCAAAAAAAACTATGAACTTAATTAATATATATGCACCGCAAGTAGGATTAGATGAAACTACCAAATCAAGGTTTTGGGACAACCTAAATGAAGTATTACAAAACATTTCGCCAAATAAAATGATTTTAATAAGTGGTGATTTAAATGAGTATGTCAGAGTGAAAAATGAGGAATATGAGAAGGTACACGGGGCTTGTGGGTTTGGAACGAGAAATGAAGAAGGGAAAACCATATTGGATTTTGCGATAACATATGATCTTATTTAGCTAATACGTTTTTTAAGAAAAGAGAACACTTGCCACGTTCAAAGTGAGAATAATAAATCGTACATTACTTTCTTATGGTTAGGAAGAGGAATAGAAAAATTTGTAAAGATTGCAAGGTCATCCCTGAAGAAAGTTAACTACCCAATATAGGTTAGTGGTACTAGATATACGCCTCAAGTATAGTGTTAATAGAAAGAAAATATATACGACTCCTAGAATTAAGTGGTAGAAGTTAAAGGATGAGAAACAAATATATTTAAGGAGAAGATAAGAGTACAAACATTAGGTAAAATATATAGTGACTTTAATACGATATGGAATAAGATGATATCAAAGTTGAAAATAATAGCTAAGAGTGTACTCGATGAGTCAAAGGGGCATGCATCACCAAAGAAGGAGTCTTAGTGGTTGAATAAGAAAGTATAGAAAGTGAAAGAAAAACGAACGGCTTATAAGAAATTATATATTTATAAGAATGAGGAAAATTTTTTAATATACAATAGCTAAGAAAGGGGCTAAGAAAGTAGTGAATGAAGCAAATAATGAAACTTTTGAACGATTATATCAAAAATTAGATACAAAAGAAGGGGAAAGATATTTATAGAATAACTAAAGTGAAAGAAAGGAAGACAAGAGATCTTATCCAAATAAAATGTACTAAAGATGAATACAATAGGGAACTAGTAAGCGATGGAGAAATAAAAGAGCGGTAGAAGAGGTATTTTCATCAACTTTTTAATGAAGGTTTAGGTGACCAACTTAAGTAATTTAAGTAGGTGAAATGAGTATAAAAATTGAAATTTTTATCAGAATTCAAATTTCAGAAGTAGAACAAGCTTTAAATGAGATGCACAATGGAAAAGCTGTTGAACCAGATGATAATTTAAGAGTTATGGAAATGCATAGGGAAACAATGTATTGAATGACTTACAAAATTATTTAACATGATATTAAAGGGCAGCCCGGTGCACGAAACTCCCGCTATGCGAGGTTTCGGGGAAGGATCCATTATACGCAACCTTACCCTACTTTTTGTAAGAGACTGTTTAGATTCGAATCCGTGACCTTTTTGGTGCAAAAACAATAACTTTACCGTCGCGCCAAGGCTCCCCTTCATTTAACATGATATTGAAAACAAAAAAAAAAACTATCAATGGAGGGTTCGTATGTTAGTTCTCTTATATAAGAACAAGGGAGATGTACAAAATTGTGCAAACTATAGGGGTATTAGACTATTGAGTCATACCATGGAACTTTGGAAAAGAGTAATAGAAAAAAGATTAAGGAAGGAGATCACGATGACCAAAAAATTAATTTGGGTTCATGCGTGGAAGGTCGACAATAGAAGCTATACATTTTCTTTGATAATTAATTAAAGATTTTCGAGAGTCAAAACAAAATCTACACATGATATTTATTGACTTAGAAAAAACTTGTGATAGAGTCTTAAGAGAAATTATATGGAGAACTCTAGAAAAGAGAGGTGTTAGCGTAACATATATTGAACTAATTAAGGATATGTATGAGGATGTAACTACTGAAGTGAAGAATTTAGGCGGAGTAATAGAAGTATTTTTCCAATAAAGATTGAGTTACATTCAAGTCCTTATCTTTTTATACTAATTATGGACAAATTGCACACATTCAAGATATAGTACTATGGTGCATGTTGTTTGCACACGATATTATTTTGGTAGATGAAACACGTGAAGTAAATGCTAAATTAGAATCTTGGCGGAAAACACTAAATGGTAAAAGTTTTAGGCTCAGTAGAATAAAGACAGAATATATGGAATTTAAATTTAGCAATATTATATGTAATGAGATAATTGTTAAAATAAGAAATGACGAGTTGCTTAGAACTGAGAGCTTTAAATATTTAGAATCATTTTTGCAAATAATGAAAGGATTGAGAGAAATGCCTTACATATAATACAAGTAAGATGGTTAAAATGGAAGAGAGTGTTGAGTGTTTTATGTGATCATAAAGTACCTCTAAAATTTAAAGAAAAATTTTACAAAGCCGCAATTAGACCTGCTATGTTACGTGAAGCTGAATGTTGGCTATGACTCGAGCACATGGGCATAAAATGAAAGTTGTAGAGATGGGGATGTTAAAGTGAATGTGTAGACATACGAGGATAAACATAATAAGAAATGAGAGCATTGGAAAGAAAGTCAGAATTACATCTACTGAGGAAAAACTTCGAGAGACATGTTTAAGATGTACGAGTATGTACTTAGATGACCAATAAATGCTCTAGTTAGGCGATATAAAACTATAACAAACACGCACATCAAACGAGGATGACAAAAAAAAACTTAGTTAGCAACAATAAAAAGAGATAAAATTTCACTCTAAAAAAACATAAAATTTATTTAAGTATAAATGATGATATAGTAGGGCATAGAGCTCAATGGCGTAAAAAGATCCATATAATCGACCTCACCTAGTGGGATAAGACTTAGTTGTTGTTATTGTTATCAAAAGATATCATCACTGCAAATGACAATAGGCTTGACTGTTCAAACGGAAAAGGGTAAAATTCTCCTCTTTTGCTTCTTCTTCCCTATCTTCGTTTCTTTTCTCCGTTTTTCTCAAAAACAATGGTCTTCTTTTTATTTTTTCAAGCGAGCATCCCTTTATACGCAACTCTTTTTCCCCTTTGTCCAACACAACAACAAGAGGAGTAAGTTGTTCTTTTTTGCTTTTATATTTCATTAATTGAAGGAGAGTTGTAAAGTATAAATTTTATTTTATTAGGTTGCTAGTTAGGATGATTATTTAGATTGGAATGAAGGTCTCATATATATAAATGTTAAATATTATGAGGAAGCGAGATCACAAATGATTCTTCGACTTTGAGTCATAGATAAGCTCTAGGAATCAACTAATCATTGTTTCAATTAGAACCAAGGGCTAAGATCAAAATTTTCGAATTTAACTTTGTTTTCAAGTTCTTAAATACAAAATTTAGGCTTTTAGATTGTGAAAATTGACTTACACTAATGTTTGAAATTTTCAAAAATTTCAGCTTATATTTTTTAAAGTGTTTTTTGAGTTTTTAGAGTTGGATAATTGGATTTTGTATTGTATTAATCTTTTAAATTTATTGCATTCGACAATGAAAATTCCGTCTGTGCCACTAGTTATCATGGGTATTTTGAGGAACTCTTACATATGATTGTTCATATCTCTCTTACTTTACTATTGAAATATATTTTGTAGTGTATAATATCATATATGGTTTTCTTCAATTTTTGCTTTTGCAGAAGAAGAAGATTTTGATCCAGCACCACCAAGCCTACTAATTAATAAGCCAAAGAACCAATGGGATGATGAGGACGTAGACGATGAAAATGTCAAAGAATCTTGGGATGATGAGGAAGAACCAGTCCAGGTAAAGTACTAATTTTTTGGTTTTCATGTACCCAATTTATGTCTTTGCACTATTTAGAACTTCACCAAAGAGCAATTTGGAAACATTTTTTTAATTCTTTGGGATTAATGAAGTCTGAGCCATATATTATGACAATTTGTCCATTTCAATTAATTCATTTATTTCTATTATCTTATTTTGGTGAGCCATTTATCTAGAAGTTGAAGTTAACTTGTATATCTAATTATTTATTAGATCAAAGGATGCACACACTAAAGTTTATAAAAATGACACTTGTATTTTATAAAATATTAGAACATAATATCAATACCCTAACTCTCTTAACACCAATATTGAGGAAAACACATGCAAAAGATTTGTTGTGACTTCACTGAAGATTTGAGTGTTGAATCATGCTAGTTGACACGGTGAATGATTTGCTCGCCGTCCAATATATATGATGATACTGGCATGATAAAATGGAGAAGCTTGAGTGGTGATAATCATCTGCAGTGAAAACAAAGAAACATGAGGAAGAGAGAGAAGAGTTGTTAGAGGAGAAGGGAGAAAGGGATTGGTAGCTGGCGGCTAATGATAGGTAGTGGGGTGGGCAAGGTAGAGAAATCGGAGGAGAGGAGAGTACGATGTAGAGAAAGGGAGTAAATTCCTAACCTCTCTCAAATTCTGCCAACTTAATTAAATACGACCATACCAAACTATTCTATATATAAACTTGGTTTAGTTCTAAACTAACCAAAATAAGTCCAAATTAAGTTCAGTTTGAACCCATCTGATCCTATAACCATTATCACCAAGTTACTCAATGGGCTCCACCCGACCCTACACCAGCTTCCACTTAATGCTCAAAATCCAAATATTGGTTTAACTTAATTAGTCATCTAAAAATGTTAAAATAATTTTAAATGTAAAAATTTAGATAAGATAAAATTTAATATCTAATATAGATAAGGATTCTTTTTCATGTTTTCTCTTCTAGGATGTCAAGAGAGATTGAAAGAGATTTGTGTGAACAAGTGATAGAAAAAATAGGATTTGATGAGATCACATCGAGCTTCTTCTCCTATCCATCTTCTCCAGACTTTAGTTTGGGTGTCGAGGAGTAGCTAGGGTTTATCGTGACAATTTGATTAACTGAGCATTTATTTGATTTTAAGTTGAGAAAATAATACATTTTTTTCAAACTCTATCTGGTTCAATTTAAAGGTATAAAGAATTTTTGAATTCAAATTTAATTTTATTTAAAAAAGTCTTAAATTTGAAATTTTTAAATTTGATTGAGTTGAATCATAGTCAAGTTTCTTATTTTTTATTTTTATTTTAAATTTTGTACTTATAAAATTAAATAAAATTTAGTAACAGATTAAAATATAATTTAAAGCTACAAGATAATATTTACATCTAAAATATAATAAACTTGGATCTTCTATAATATTTTTACATCATCAACCAAATCTGGAATTGCTAGTGTTGCAAAATTTGAAAGCAAAGTATGCTTCAACTTATAGAATACCAAAGAATGTCTCATTTTCTCCTTGCTCATTTCAACATTCTATTTAGGGTTGTAAACGAGCTAAGTCAAGCTAAGCTTTGTATTATTTAAGCTTATTTGATAAGGTACTGAGCCAAGTCAAGCCGAGCTTAAAATAAACCAAGTCATTGAAATGGTTGTTCAAACTTTTCATGGTTTCTCTTTTATGAATTTGAGCTTGGTTCGTTTAGATGTTATTGAGCTCGAGCTTGTTTGATTGTTTGAACCTTTTATATTTTTAAGCTTGTTTGGTTGGTTAGTGAGCATGGGATTACATACTTATTTGTCTATTTACAAGGATGATAAGAGTTCTATTAATGAATATCATTCACAAACTTTGTTAGTGAACATTGTTGATGAGCATTGTTCACGAACAGTTCACAATCTTTATTCATGAACATTAACAAGCATAATACATGTCTTCAAGCATGTTCATTTAGCTTAATAAGTTATTTAAACTTGTTCATTTAATTAACATAAAAAAGTATGGAGTAAAAATAATCAAGCTTATAAGTTACTAAAGTCAAAATTAAAAGTTAATTAATTGTTTGCATTTTTAACTTTGAGGATTGAGACATTTAAATTAATTAACAAATATAAACGGAAGAATAAGCATGTATTAAGCAAATAATCAATTATAAAAAACAGTTAATTAAAAATTAATTATGTTATCATTAACATTAAAGTTGTATCAATACGACTATGTGGTATTGAAATTATATTATTGTAGTCAAAGACTGAAATTCTGGTATAATGCCATTTTAAACCTTGGACTTCACACATCTAGAAATTATCGAAATCTCAGCTGCCTATATTTATCAAAATCTCTGTTGCATATATTGTTTGATGTGCTTATTTAACATTTTCATTTTCATATCTTGGATCCCTTTCATATTTTTTCCATGGTGTGCATGTCCTTTATCATGTAATTGAGTTACCCATGAAAGAACTAGCTAAACCACATCATGAAGGCATGGGTAGTACCCATTTTAGCACCAAAATAGGCTGAATACATCAGCACCCATCTTCACATACCTTTGCACTCTCACCTTGTTTACACCAGAATTTTATTGATCTCTTATGATCTAGTATACAAAGTTATATCTAGAATTCATGTGAAACTTGAAGATTAACCAGTTGGTCCAATTAAGAACTTGTGGCATGATTCTCATCATGGAAGTTCCATGAACATTCTTTGCTGTGGTTATTTGACTTTATCATTTTCATTTTGCAGCTTGGAGTGCTTATTATTTATCATGTCACTGCTGTACGTATAAGGGACTAGCTTAGACACATTCTTTAGCGAGCTCTTTGTAAAATGCATAAATATTTCAGTGTATTCAATGCTAGAATTTTAGGTTTTCTATACTACATGTTAGCTTAGTGGAAAATGATGTTATGCTGAAGATTTTTGTTAGTTTGACCATGGTTTCAGTTACTTCATTGGAGCACTTTGTTAAGGTAGAAAAGGATGCTTTGCTTTTGAACAATGATATCGGTATGCTTTACTGAGATCTCAATTTATATTTGGGAGAAAGGTTATATAATTATCCATGTAATTTGCAGGATGTTCATTCAATCGTTATTTGATGGACATTGGAAATTCATGGTTTTTTAATTGAAACCAAATTGGCTTATTCTAAAATCAATTAATCTTGTATTTCTGATCTTGAGAAGCAGTATTGATTTGTTTCTTGCAAGTGATATATATCTAGCTTTAATTCTATGCCTATTAGGCTGGAGGAAGATTTGGAAGAAAGGACAGAGAGGAAAGGAGGAAGAGGGAGAGAATACGAGTGATAAAAAAATGTCTAGAAGGACAGAAAGGATAGGACGGAGAGGAACTGAAAAATTCTATTTCTAACCTACAACAGGTTCTCCGCACTATTTGGATGTGACAATGGTAGTCATGCCTGTGGATGGTCTAACCATGGTTGAATGATGGTTGGTGGTGGTTGAAAATGCAGATACCCAGCGTCCATTGTTGTTTGGTGATGATCCGATGATGATTGATGGTAGTCTTATGGTCAAATTTGGCTGTCGATGATGGTTTGGACAGTCGACTTTGGTGGTCAAGAGATAGTCTATGAACAGTCGACAATGGTTGGCAATGGTTAGGCAAAGGCTGTGATGGTGAGGCTGATGGCTGATTGCGATGATTGATGATGCCTCGAGGGCTGCCAATGATGGTCTAGCGGCAACTCAAATGTTTGATGGTGTTTGAGGGTTGGTGACGAAGAAATAATTTATTGGTCTTTATCATTTTTCTCTTCCTTTCCTTTCCTTTCATTTCCATCCATATTTGGGTGGATTAATTTTGGAGGGAAAGAGAGGTCAAATGATCATCCTTAGTTCCCTTCTCTCTATAGTTCCATCCAAGTAGATAGATGCTCCCCATCCTTTAGGTGTCCCTCCTCTTTACTTTGGCTTTCATTAGTAGACATTCCCCAAGCACAAGTCGGTTTTCTTCTTCTAATTTTCCTTTCAGTATGTGGGGACCGTCTTAATTATCACATGGATATTATCTAAAATTATTATTTGAATATATGTGAAAAATACATAGTGGTCATCCTGGATTAGTTGATATTTGCTATTGCTTGAATTCGCTAGTGTCTAGGAATTGTTGGAAAATGAAGGAATTCTCAGTATTGTCACACTGGTTCCTCCATTCATTGCTTGGAAGTGCAATGTTCAAATATTGCTAAGCTTGTTCATTAGTTTATCTAGGAGCCTCGGTCATCCTCGGAATGCATTTTCAGCTGGTGCTTTTTCCATAGGAGCTTTGAAGAACTTCTATTGAAAGACATTGAATTTCCCCCTTTGCATATAGATGATAGTCCTAGTACTGCTATAATTTTAGTGAATGACAGGTCATGTTTTTCTGCAGCAGGAAACTAAGCCTCAGCAAGAGGTAGAAGTTACTGCAACAAAGACGGGTGGCAAAGGTGCCACGAAGAAAGAAAAACAGCCAGAAGCCAAGAAAGTTCAAATAACTAATGATGTGCTAGCAGATCCTGTTGCTGAGAAACTTCGCCAACAAAGGTGTGAATAATAGGAAAAACTCAAGACAGATGCACATGATGCATTAGTTTTATACTGATTTGCTTAATGTGCCTGCCGACTATAACATATATGATCCACTTCCATAGGCTAGTCGAAGAGGCTGATTATAAATCAACTGCTGAGCTATTTGCCAAGAAAGGTGATGAGAGAACTCTTGATAACTTTATTCCCAAATCAGAGAATGACTTCTTGGAGTATGCTGAGCTCCTTTCCCACAAAATTCGTCCCTATGAGGTACGCACTGTTTTTGTGTGAAACTTTTGGGCTAATTCTGGATCTTTTTTACCTTGTTACTTATCGGATTTCCATTTTCTACCATTCAGAAAAGCTTCCATTACCTAGGCCTTCTCAAAGACGTTATAAGATTGTCTATGACTTCATTAAAAGCAGCAGACGCAAAAGAAATCTCTTCCTCGATAACAGCAATTGCAAATGAGAAGCTTAAGGCAGAGAAGGAAGCTAATGCTGGGAAGAAGAAACAAGGTAAGCATTAGAATGTTCTTGTTATTACACAAGGTACGTGTTCCTATGCTGACAAACGCAATATGGGTGCTTTGTTGCTATAATTTGACAGGTGCAAAGAAAAAACAACTTCACGTAGGCAGGGCTGAGGATGATTATGACACTACCGGTGGGTATGATAATGTCGACGATTATGACTTCATGTGACTACTTGAGTTGGTTTTCTTGTGTTATTTACCATTACGATATGAAGAGTAATTATTACGGCGTTGCAGAAGTACCATGACATTTTCTTAGCGAATCTTTCATTTTTGAGATAATGTCTCACTTATATAGGGGTATTTGAGAGGTGTTTGTTTTATTCTATTGTGATTGCATTGTGTTGGAGATTGTATTGTTTTACTTCACAACAGATTTTGCATTTGATGCGGGTAAAACCTTTTTGCAGATTTGGTTGAATGTAACATGTTATAATGAGTTGGGCTCATGATGTGCTTCTAACATGAAAAATACTTGGTTAGTTTCTCTATTTGAGAAACTAACCAAGGGTGTCTGTAATGAGCTGTTTGGGTTTGTTTATTAAGTTCATTTAAATTTGTTTGTTAAAAGTTCTATTCAGCTCAACTCAAGCTAAGCTTAAGTTTTTAATTAAGCTCAATTATATATATATATATATATAATGAAATATTATCCTGCGGTATGATCCGTGCGGAACGGTACGGTGGATCAATCCATTGATTGATTTAGCCCCGCTTGCCTGTCTTCTTGTGTGTGGTGAATCTAGCGGGGGTTGGATTGATCCAATCCAACCCACCCCCTCTTCCATGCTAGATTGATCTGATGCCCTCATCTTCTCGTGCCCGTCTTACGATCATGGAAGGTTCCGGCCTCACTCCAATTGTGGTCGGAATCCTTTGGGTTTACCTTCTTCTCCGGTTATAGTAAGGTTCGAAGCAGGCGGTTGGAGGTCGTCGATGGTGGGAAGGCACGAGAAGACAAGGTAGGCGGGTTGAATCAATCCATTGATCAATTTAGCACGAATTTTGATGTGCACCGCACCAAATCACACGGATGCATGTCGTAAGTTAATATATATATATATAGAGAGAGAGAGAGGGGGGGGGGGGGATATATAAAAAATAAAGAAATGAAATATAATTAAGATTTAGACATTCTTTTGAGAAAGCCTCAAAAGAATGGGGTCTCTTGGCTTAACCTTAGGTTTTTGTTTACCTCGAGATGTAGATTGAGAAAAGAGAGCATCCAAGATGGAAAAAATCCCAGGAAAAATAAAAGGAATCTTTTATTCGACAAAATAAAAGGAATCTTTTATTAGACGTGCTTATTTACTTCAATTGAGTAGGTGAATAAGATCAATCCACAAATGAAACAAAACTAAAAAATTTATTGTCTAAATACCTTTTTTTTCCTTTTTTTATTTGTAGATCAAAAATTTAATATTCTTTATTGATTTTAAAAAAGGTTAAAAAACATTTATGCAATATCTTTATTTTATTTTAAAATTATATTTTTATATATTTGTTTAGCAAGTCCTTCAACCTAGTCATAGGATTGTTGATGCAAGAGAACACATATAGCATATGCATTTTAGCATTCACATAATACAAAGATTTTCATAAAAGAAATGGGAACACACTGTATTATCAACACCATGGAGCTGATAGAAACTTAAGCAGAAAAACTGTCCAAAGAGGCAAAGATAATAAAAAGTCATGCTAAAGAATCTCGAACAATTCTGCATAGTAATGCCCAAATGTGCATGGTCCGGTGCTTGTAATGCCATCCACCAACACCACATTTATATTTCTCTATACAAATATATATACTTTGCTATGTTGTATGTTATCATACAATACATTCTTGCTTGTTTGGAAGCATTGCTAACCCTACGGGATTACCCGCGATAATAAGTGGTGGTTACGTTTGTAGTTGAGAATGAGGCGTCGAACTACAGGGATATCGGGATAAATTTTTGAACCCTATGTACTTCATCCCACCCACTATTTATCCTTTCGACTACTATGATTTACCTTCCTCATTATGTCCTTGAGTTGAGTGTCGCGGGGGCACTGGAATGAGTAATTTCACCTTTTGCAGTTGTTTGGAAGCATTGCTTCTCCACCTTAAACCAAAATAGAAAAGTATTTGTTTGTTTATCTTTTCTGTGTGTGAACTTTTGAACAATTGTGGCAAAAGGTGAATACGCTCGCCCCCAGCACCCCCGCCAATTCGTTCCAGTGCTAACACGGAAGAGGTAAATCAAGGGTGACTATTAGCTGGACTACTAGCCTTTGGAATAGTGACTAGTACATAAGGGAGACATTTTATTTTGGCTTCGTTGAGATTTGAACCTCATACCTCATTGTAGAAACACCTTATGCGCTAGCCACTAGACCGTCCCGAAGGGACGTGAACTTTCGAACAATATACCTACACGTAAAAGTGGAATAAAGTAATGATCTTTTCGATAGTACAGCTAGCTAGATGCCATTACAAAACTAAAATTGAGGATGATGCCATATATTGTAATTAAAATACGTATACCACTGTCATATAATAAAATAAAAAATGATCAACAATAAATAATGCCTAGAAATAATCCACAGATATTGTAAATTATTTCCAACTAAACAATTAAATGGACTTTCATATACTAATAATATTAATAAGTCTAGAATCCTATACTTTGAATACCTATCCTAACCTTGCAATAGTCGTGATTATTTATGTCGACACAATTAAAAATTAGAAAGATAACATTTTCTTTAGAAGAGAAGTCTCTCTTCGGTGGACATCCTATATATAACAAGCATTATCTTCAATTATTTTCTCCTTGGAATAGGTACACATCAAATATATTTTCGTCTGGGACATCAGCATAAACTAAATCTCGTACAATTTCTTATTTACTTTTTATTGACGAAATGCCTTATTCTCGATAACTATATTTAAGTCGATGACCGAACTTTTCTTACTGTCATATGCATAAATAGATGTTATTTTTCTCTTTTTTAATCCCTTTGACAAATGGTGAACTATCAAGGCTTAGTTTAGAATTCGCATGTACATCATCCCTTTATTCTTCCTCTTGAATAATTTCAATTTTTTTTTTTTCAGCGGCAGTGGAAGCTCCTTAACCATTTGCTCTATCATGATTGAATAACTCAAACAACTTCTCATAATGAGGTGTAGGGTATATCTCCACTTCTTAATTGATGGATTAGGTTAGACAAAAATAATATTAATCATAAGTATTATAGTTATATAAATGAGACAATACAAACTAATATCTACCATCAATACTTATATTAATAAGTTGCTTTCAAACTTCTTCCTCAGCCTTAAAACTCTTACTCAGTATGCCATTGAACTCTAATTGCATTCTTAAACAAATCATAATACAAATTAAAGCTACTCTTCAATGTTTTCATTATATTCTTCAAATGACCTTTGTCAATGGAATTTTAGCATTCTAGCCGTAAATGACAACCATTTCTTTGTATGCAGTAGAAGTGAAAGTCCTACCTACTCGGTTACTATTAACTTATTCATATAACATAATATCTATAAAAATGTTATTTATTTTATTAGTCTACTTAATCATATCCTTCTTAACTTTTTCGACTATAGAACTCATTTTATTCGGTATCAAATTCATACATGAACATGAAAAAAAATCAAATCTTATACATAGTTATAAACTTGTAACATTCAACTATATAATATTAGATTAACAAACATAATTAATGCATAAAAAATAATATCCAATCAAAGAATATCTAACATTAAGATTTAACAATAGCATGTTCAAAACATCACATTATACAAATTAATTATTAGTTACATATTAGAAGTATAATATACAGTCACACATACTCAATATACTACATTATAACATTCTCATAATGTAATGACCCTCAAATTTATTTTATTTTATTTTATTACAAAAACTTTATAAAAAAATAGAACTTAACCAACTGTACCAATGCATCTCACCAATATAACTCAAGTATTAATGTATTACCCTACTCAAGCATATGAAACCAACATAAAAGAAACAACTAGAAATTTAAACCCAAAATAAACTTGTTTGAACCCTTTCCCAAAGAATTTATTCTTTGTAGACTTAAGCGAAAATTAAAGGTCTTCTAGAGTGTATTGCCATGGTTCGGAATCCACTCAAGTGCTAGAGCCCCCTGCCTCAACATCCTCCCCACCTGCAACCAATCATGAAAAAAAATGAGTCTTGGGACTCAACACATCCAAACCAGCACTTCAAGCACGCAAGCATACATTCATTTGAAAATATTTATCATTCAAAGAACATGCATATACACCCATCCTCCTAGGCATTCATAATAGAAAAAAACAACATTAGCACATAAACATCTACTCCTATGCACTTACAATTTTACTACAAGTCTAGTGAATTTACTTAAAAGATAGTTACCTTAATCTAAAACCATTATAGTAACTTTATGCCTACGGGCATCCTTACCTCTCTACTATTCATAAGTATCATCAAATCCCTCCGACTATGCTCATGTAAGAATATTGTCCCCGTTATCAACAGATTCCTTTTCCTCTTAGGTGTTCACCACTCCCATTTTCGATGGATCTCATTCCTCTTGTGAATTCACTACCCTCGTTTTTGACAGATTCCTCACCACCTCTTGACACAACCTATACCCCCTGAAGAAGCAAAGTCCATGTAACGACCCGACCCATTTGGCGGCCCATTCGGCGGTCCATTTGGCGACCCTCGTGTCATCGACCGTCGACCGTGCCGTTACTCACTAGGACTTTCCACCCCTGGCCAGTGGATTTTTGCCTTCCCCAGAATTCGAACTCTAGACCTCCAGGCTTAAGTACTAGAGTTTATGAATCCTGGTAACCAAGTGAGATCATCTCACTTGGTTACCAGGATTCATAAACTCTAGTACTTAAGCCTGGAGGTCTAGAGTTCGAATCCTGGGGGAGG
>JBBMJZ010275975.1:0-18343 GCA_037833815.1 Zingiber zerumbet
TTTGTTCCTTCGCTCAATATCGTTTTTCACGAGTAAAACAAACAAAACAAAATTAAATAATAGCAGGGAAATATTATCTTACTATTTTATTAAAAATCTCTTCATTTTATTAATTTTGATGAAGCCTAAAATAAATTTACGATAATATCTTTTTTTCTATTTACACTAAAAATAATTTCAAGATTTATTAATAATTTCACAAGCGAAACAATTAGTGATCTAGAGTTCGAGATTCAGCTACGGCGTATTATTATAATTTTTCTCATCATTAATTTTCTCTTGTTGTTTTATATAAAAAAAAAATATAGTTCTCTTAAATCCCACATCTTAGAATTGACAACACTATAATAAAAAAAACTTCTATAAATATTTTAAGCCACGATCTTAAAAAATATATTTTTCTTAATTTTTTTTTTACTAAAATAAGTATAATATTAAATTAAATTAATTTTATTTTGCATAGGGAAGCCCGTTACAGTAGTTTGTTGCTGGGATTCTCAAGCATCACCCTTGCACTATTGCATAGTTTAACATAATAAATTTTGCCCAAATAATTAATTCTTGATTCTTAAAATTATATTACACATGTAAAATGTGTGTCGATCATTAGTATTTATAAATATATTACATGTGCCGGTCATTAGTATTTATAAATATATTGACGTCTTTGATGGGGCACGAAGAATTAATTAATCTTATAATGTATATTGTGGAAAATTTTGATGACCTTGACTGGAACCCTTTTTTATGTTGCGTTGTTCAGCGTTTTCAAAGTCTAAAAGTTCATATTCACCGTGTGTAATGTGGTTGAATGGAGAAATGAAGCAATTTAAATATTAAATATTGGATCTGATTAATGTAATTTTATCCTTCTCAACTCGTACTAATCAGTAGGATTTATCGTCTCAAACCGCACAATAACTTCATCGTCTCTGATGACAAACTTTAGACACAATGAATCTGTATTAATAGAGAGGGAAAAAATGAAGAAAAATTGTCTATGCACAATTTAAGTTTTGCACAGATATGGAACAAATCAAAATTTAAGTAGTTAACATCTGTTCGGTGGTTAATCCACACCCGAACAGAAATAACTCGCGTCAGCTTCGATACATTGTTACAAAATAAAAGAATCCGACCCTAACTTCACACAACTAGATCCATAAATTTACAGGTAACTTGCTCCTTTTATGTACAAAATGAGGAATGAAATAAACCCCTTCACGCGCCGCCGCACCAAAAGCTTCTTTGTTGCTTGGATATTAACAAGTAGCTCGCTCCGCCCTTAAAGCTATCTGTATCGAGAATGGGGTTGATCGAGAGAAGAACTGCTGGAATGAGAAGATGACTCAACGTTCTCAGGGACCTCCATTTGAGTCGGCAGTAATTTGAGAAAACTTCCTTGGGCAGGCAGATTTTGATTTGAGGACGGGTCCGTGTCTGTGCATCCATCGGCATGAATAAACCTATGGGTCAATTTCACGAGGCAATTCGACTAATTGATTAGGAAAAGGGAAACAAGGAGGTCGTTTACCAAATAAGGATTTGATTGTTGGTCTCTTTGGCTTATTACTTTTCTTCTTCAATTCAGCTGTATAAGAATGAGAAGAAAAATGAAAACATCATACTTCTCTCCCACTCGACCTCTTCGAATATATCCTCTCGGATTTATAAAATTAAATCTATTAAACAAAATGGGTGTAAAAGACTAACCAATTCCTGAAACTTCGTGGCCATTTACGATTTCAAAATTTTTGTATGTGTAACCGACAAAGTTGACATCCTTGGATGGAAGCATCTGTTTAAAGAGAAGGAAAAATAGTTCAGGTAAGAGATACCACAATTAAATTGTACAAAATCTTATCAGCTTATCATTGAATATTCGATCTACAACTATTATGAACTAAAAAACAGAATTACAGGCGATAATTATGGGCAATAGTAAACTCAAGAAATACCTTTCTCCATGGGCCAGACTTTGAAGAAGTCTGACTGGGTGTTGACGTCTGCATCAAGAGACAATAATATATATGTCATTTGAAGTGCCCAATTAAAGATACAAAAGAAGAAAAAAAAATGCTTGAAAAATTTTAAATGATCATGAAGTTTTAAAAGAACTCCTTGGTACAACAAGGATGACAACAACAACCAAGCTTTATCCTACTATATGGGATCGGCTAAACTGATCCTTCTATGTCATTGGGCTCTATCCCCTACTATATCATCATCTATACTTAAATAAATTTTATGTTATTTTATTATTACTAACCAAGTCTTTTATAGTCTTTTTCTTCTTTGTTTGATGTGCATATTTGTCATAGTTTCATATTGCCTAACCGGAACATTTATTGGTCGTCTAAGTACATGTCCATACCATTTTAAACGTATCGCTCGGAGTTTTCCCTCAATACATGCAACTCTTACTTTCTCTCTAATCCTCTCATTTATTATTCTATTCATCTTCATATGTCCACATATCCACCTTAACATCTTCATTTCTGCAACTCTCATCTTTTACTTATGTGCTCAAGTCATAGCTTAACACTCAATGCTATATAACATAGCAGGTCTAACTATCGTTTTGTTAGAGGCACTTTACGATTACATAAAACATCTGGCGTCCTCCTCTAGTTCAACCATCCTGCTTGTATTATATATAAGACATCTCTCTCAATTCCTCCAAGGTTTTGCAAAAAATGATCTTAAATACTTAAAGTTCTCAATTCCAGACAACTCATATAATATTGTTAAACTTAAATTCCATATCTTCTATCTTTTCTCTATTAAGTATAAAACTTTTCACTTCTAGTATTTCCCGCCAAACTTCTAATTTAGCATTTACCCCTTCATGTGTCTCATCTACCAAAAATAATATTATCTGCAAATAACATGCATTACGGTACTATGTTTTAAATGTGTCTAGTGAGTTCGTAATGATCGGTGTAAAAAGATAGAGACTTAGAGCTGATCCTTGATGTAACTCTATCTTTATTGAAATTCTTTAGTTAATTCGCCATGAATCTTCACTTTGGTTGTTACATCCTTATACATAACCTTAATTAGCTTAATATATGCTATGCTAACACATTTTTTTTCTAGAATTCTTCATATAATTTCTCTTGGAACAATATCATAAGTTTTTTCTAAGTTAATGAATACTATGTGTAAATCTTGCTTTTACTGTTGATACTTTTCAATTAGTTGTATAAGAAGATGTTGTCGACCTTTCAAACATAAATCTAAATTAATTTTCAATCACCATGGGCTCCTTTCTTAATCTTTTTTGAATTACTTTTTACCAAAGTTTCATAGCATGACTCATTAGTTTAATACCTTTATAGTTTGCAAATTTTATACAACTCCCTTTTCTTAAAGAAGGGAACTAGAGTACTTACCCTTTATTGATCAGACATTTTTTTCATTTTCAATATCATGTTAAATAATTTTGCAAGTCATTCCCTAGGCACTTCCATACTTTGTTTCCCTAGGCACTTCCATACCTTTATCAAAATATCATATGGTCCAATGACTTCCATTTTACATTTCATTTAAAGCTTGTTCTACTTCTGAAGTTTAAATTTTACGATAAAAATTTAAATTTCTACTCATTTGACCTACTTAAATTATCTAAGTTAAAGTGGTCACCTGAACCTTCATTAAAATGTTGATGAAAATACTTCTTCTACCGTTCTTTTATTTCTCTATCATTTACCATACCATATTGCATTCACCTTTAATACATTTTGTTTGGATAAGATCTCTTGCCTTCCTCTCTCTCACTTTAGCTATGCTATAAATGTCTTTTTTCCTTCTTTTGTATCTAATTTTTTATATAACTATTTAGAAGTTTTATTTTTTGCTTCATTCACCGCTTTCTTAGTCTATTTCTTGGCCATTGTATATTTTTTTTTAAGTTTTCCTGCGTCTTACAAATATATAATTCCTTATAGGTTGTTTTTTTTCCACTTTTTCATGTAGTTTCTCATTCCACTACCAAGATTTCTTACTTGGTAGTGCTTGCCCCTTTGACTCACCAAGTACACTCTTGGTTACTATTTTCAACTTTAATATTATTTTATCCTATGTCGTATTAGAGTCGTTGTATATTTTATCTAATCTTGTACTCTTAAATATGTTTTGTTCTCCATCCTTTAACTTTCACCACTTAATTCTAGGAGTCGTGTATATTTTCCTATTGATATTATGATTGAGGCGTATATCTAACACTACTCATCTATGTTGGGTAGTTGAGCTTTCTTCAGGGATAGCCTTGTAATCTTTACAAATTTTTCTATCCATCTTTCTAACCATAGGAAAGTCAATTTGCGATTTATTATTCCCACTTTTGAATGTGGTCAAGTGTGCTTTTTTCTTAAAAAAAAAACATATTAGCTTGATAAGGTCATATGTTATCGCAAAATTCAATATAATTTTCCTTTCTTCATTTCTTATTCCAAACTCATAATCCCATGCATCATATTCTTCATTTTTTACTCTAACATGCCCATTTAGATCGCCTCATATTAAAATCATTTCGTTTAGCAAAATATTTTGTAATACTTTATGTAAGTCATCCCAAAATCTTGATTTGATATCTTCATCTAATCCTATTTGATGTGCATATATGTTAATTACATTCATAGTTTCTTTCACCACTACTATCTTGAGAGCTATAATGTTATCTCCTTTTCTAATTACTCCTACAACTTCATCCTTTGATGAACTATCTACAAACTATCCACTCTATTTCTGGTTTTACTCTTTTATTTGTACCATAACTTAAAACCCAAGTTCTCTATCATCTTTGTCTTCTCGCCTATCCATTTTGTCTCTTGTACACACAAAATACTAATTATTCTCCTAATCATCGTATCTACTACTTCCGTTACTTTACTATAACAGTAAGAATTCCTATATTCCATGTTCTAAATCTTAGACTATTAGTTTTCTTATATTTTTTGTTCTTATCCAATTTATGGTGTGAGAACTCTTGCCTATTTAACACTACACCTAAGTTTTCATGAATATGTAGCGGTCCTTGCAGATACATTACAGTTGGATCCTACAACGTGAACTCTTGCATATTTAGCATTACACTTGAGTTATGGAGATGTAGCGGTCCTTGTCGATACGTTCTTGCAATGCGTACCTTCCGGAGAATAATCTAGCATAGCACAATAGTTTAAATGTTTAATGAATCTATTCATTGAATATTTACCATAATTTAACGCTGGCTGTCAACCTAACGTAACACTCCTTTATCTAGACTTGGGACTGACCATGACTCCTTGATACAACAAGAAAAACCAATCACACTTTTGAGAAAAAACTAAAGCGGTGTTTGGAATCTTCTTAGTAAGGGAAAAGAGAAGAAAGGATAGGAAAAGGAATGGGAGGAGAAGCTCCTATGTTTGGATGTTGTTGATTAATGCCCTGTTCACTTGGGGAAATGAACTAAAGAAAGGAAAAGAAATAAATTGTTTCCTCTGTTTTAATTAATTTGAATCCTTTTACATTACCCTCAACATAAATAGTCAAAGGATTATATGTGTGTGTGTGTATGAAATTTCTTTTCTTGTTTATCACTATCCAAGTAACAACGAGTAAATTAAACCCGATTTCCATTGTTTCTCTTCTCTTCATTATATGAGTTCCCTTGCCTTCTAATTCTCTCAAAGTAAAAAAATAATTGGGAAAGGCGAGGACAGGAATCTTTTTATGATGAAACTATCTTTATGTTAAAGCTAACAAAATAAGGATATGGCAGACCCAAGTAACAAGCAATATTAGCAACATTCCACTGTTCCCATGAAAAGCAGGCAAGAATTAGAAAGCAATAGCATATACGATATATCGGAGAGGAAAGAAAGCAATTCCCTGGGTGAGGTAAGATTCTAGTTGCCTAAAAAATTGACACAGATTCAGCGTGTTTTCAGATTTGTATACCTCTTCAAACTTCTCAAAGTTTTGAGTATCCAGCTCATCATTGACTTCTGGTTTAAAAGCAGCTTCTGTGTGGTACAGTCTCTCCCATTGCATGCCTCTGAACCATGGGTGTGCCTGAAATCAACACTGTTGCATCTAATAACAAGTTGCCGTATGGATTATATCAGCTGGCAACAAAAAACATCTTAATATGCAGACCTTTATTTGCTGGGCGCCTTTGGTACCAAGTCTATGTTCCACATTACACAGGAGTCTGCCGATAAGATCTATAGCTTCAGGCGAAAGTTTTGCCTCTTCAGGGAACTTTAAGTGGTTTCTCCAATGTACAATCTGTGATGCAGAAGTGAAGCCACTATAAGAAATGCAAAATAAACTAAAATTCACAATGACAACGGAAATTCTATCTCAACCCCAATTTTCTCATATGCAGTTTCCAGGGGAATAATGAATACGACTTTTGAACTGCTAAAACCAACACAAGTAGAGCCATCCTAAATCTCAATATGACTGCCACACCATTGTGCCAACAGTAGCAGCATAGGGCAAGTTTTAATAATTTTAGGTGGAATGGCTGAATATACAAAGAAGTTCAATGCAAGGACCTTCTATTCAGATGGATGTGATGCAAGAAACATTCTAATAGGTTTAAAGGCACATCATGAGGAGCTTAATAGTCACATATGAATCCACTTGAGAGAATGAAAAGGCAAAAGTAAAGGAAACAAAGGACCAAAGTAAGATTGAGAAGAATATTAGTTACTGATGATAATCATAGTAAGTAACATATAAGGCTTAGAAAAAATGATTGTGGGAACAAAGGGGATCAGGATATTGCTCTAACATCAGTATAGGCCCCCTAATTCCAATAAAGAGGTCAGATAAATGCAGCCATTCAGTTGTTGATCGAAGAACAGTATGAACATAAGGGAAGGCATGCCATCTTAGGAAGAAAGCTCAAAATAGAAACACATTTTGTTAAATGCATCTTCTACCTGAAGATCTAACATAACTAAAGCTCAAAGGTTACAACATAAAAGCAGCAATCTTTTAGCAGAATCAAAACTCAAGAAATAAGCTAGAGATTTAAAAAATCAGGTTCTTCATTTTAGATGTGATGCAAACTAAGACAAATTATGTTGACCAGCAAACATCTGGTGGTAGGGAAAACCCTGCAATTTTCATGACACACACCTTCCTACATGTGGACATTGGATCTTCAGAATAAAATGGGGGATAACCCACAAGCATCTCATACATAATTGCTCCAAGTGACCACCTAAAAAACAGTATGAGATTCAAGAGATTTTTACATACATACACACACACACACACACACACACACATATACATACATATATATATGTGAGAAAGAAAAATTTAAGAAAAAGAAGGATCTAACCAGTCACACTCCATTCCGTATCCTTTCTTGAGAAGTACTTCAGGAGCAATATAGTCTGGTGTTCCAACAGTTGAGTAAGCCTGGAAACATTACTAAAGATATTGAAACTAAATGACAGTAACATAGTTTGTATTTAAGACAAAAATGCTTACAATTATATTCAGTATGTGACACTGAAAACCTAAACCTAACACACAGAAGGAATCTAGTTTTCTTGATTATCAATCGTGCAATGAATTTGTAAATTTATTTGTACTACTTATTCTGATAAATAAATTAAGAAATGTAAGCGCTTTTGTCAAAATTAAGTACAGGCATAATAAGCCCACTAATACAATGATTAATGTGAGATCAGAATTCAAAACATTTTTAAATGAATATTACCAGCATTCGTCTATTCTTTTGCCAATGTTGCAGTTGTTCCTGTTGACTACGTCTTGGAGTGGGAGAGGCACTAGACCATTTATCATCCAAAGTAGACTTGCTATTTCTTCCTGGTGCATATTCAGGTTCACTAAGATTTGGAAAACTACTACTATCCAGAGGTTTGCATAACCCAAAATCAGAAAGTTTCATATGCCCATGTCGATCCAACAACAGGTTATCAGGTTTGATGTCCCTATGAAGAAAAAACCATGTTATTTAATTAAAATACCGTCGAGAACAAAGATAAGTATGAACAACAGGAACAAGCTTACCTGTGAACGTAGTTATGCTTGTGAATAGATTCAATAGCTAAAACTGTTTCTGCAATATAAAACCTGGCCTCATTGTCTGTCAAAGTATCCTTGCGCATAAGTAGAGTCATCATGTCACCCCCAGGAAGATACTCCATGATGAGATATAAATATTCATCATCTTGAAAAGAGAAGTAGAGTTTAACAATGTAGGGACTGTCCACCTCCGCAAGTAAATTTCTTTCAGCTTTGACATGTTCAACCTACAAATTCATGCAACTAGTAAAAAAAAAAATTGATTATGTAACTGACACGATTAGATGAATGAGCATATAACATACCTGACCCCTACGAAGCATTTCAGATTTTTTAAGTTTTTTCATTGCATAGACATTTCCAGTTTTTTTTCCTTTACATATTCTGACCTGCATGATAATGATGGAGTCTGAACAATCTAATAAGAAATACCACCAGGGCTAGAGAACTAAAAGAAAAAGTGTTTGAATCAAATGTCACATATCCACAATCTTTTTGTTTGACAAAGTTAATTTTGAACCAATCCATATTTAGGTGTTTAGCTAATAGCTTTGGCAATAATGAATGTAAATATATACTCTTTAGGTATTGATCTTACATAAAAATGATGCTAACAAATAGCCTACTTCCAACATTCCTCATGTGCTAGTAGAAGTATTACTAAAAAACAAGGCTGATATACATGGTAGTATTTAATTAGCAAACCACTATCGAATAAATGAAGCCAATAGAAACCATATGCAGCAGTTGAAAATAAATTTTTCATCCAAACAGATCCATGACAGATTGTATATATAAAAAAGTAAAACAAAATTTATGAACTTACTTCCCCAAATGCCCCCCTCCCAATAATAGTCAAAAGTTCAAAATCATCCACACCCATTTTATGTCTTTGAAGTCGCATATATTCTGTTTCTTTTTTCTCTAAACTCTTCAATATGCTATTCTGCTCTTCCTTAGAAACTTTTGCATCAGCAAGTTTCTTCTCCAGCATCCAACGTCTGCAGTTGTCATTTAATTAAATAGAAAAAAATTTATTGTAGATTAAAAGAGTGCACAAACAAATTAAATTTAAGCGTATGAATGTAAAATTGTTTCATAAACAGAACACATGAGAATAAAGAAACATATGATGTCAAGTCATACTCAATTGAGTGTTCAAACTCTTCCAAATCTACTAATGGACCTTAAACCACTATTGAGCTTTATGCAAGATTATATTGTTTGCAATACCCAAGTTATTAAGAATCTCAAATCTCTTTAATTTGTCAAGTAGGAATTTCATGATGAATACTAAAAACAATGGTAAGTTAAAAACAATAAAGCGAATCATCAGTTGTGACGACGCAACATAAGTATCTCAGAGGCATAAGTGTGCCCTTTTCTTCTAGCTAATTGATGGGAACAAAATAATTGACAAAATTATTATAGCAAGCTACATAACCAAATGCTATTTTACTTATCAGAATATTTCACGCATTTACTCGAGAAAGATAAATAGCTAACACGCTCCAAGAAAAAATGGAATGAGTTATCAAGGTGTAAGTCTATTTGATGATTCAGGTTAATAATGGAACAACGTATGAATGGAACTATCTGAATCTTCAGTGTTCTCATAAATGTATGTCTCACATCCTAGACACTGAAACTAGAGAAATAACACAATTAGGAATCAATCAAATCCAATGAACTTCAAAATGTAAAACTCAGAAGAGAGCTTAATCAGATCTAATTGATGATAGGTTTCAAACTATCTTTCCTGAAATTACAATTTTCTAATGATATTTAGCCAATGCATATCTATTTAAACAGAAATTTGTGAGAAAAAAAAAACCTCTCCTTGCGGTCTTGCAAGGACTTCATCTGATCCTTGTAATGGTTCTCGATGTATTGCTTTGTTGCGGCAACTTTCTGCTTAGTGACATTTGAAGGCGCATCCTCAATTGGAGGTTTCTGCAGATCCTTTGCACATTCAGCTTCCTTCTTAGCAGGTCCAGGTTTTACTTTCTCCTTGGGTTGTAATCTATTGAACCAGCTTCTGGCAGAATCCATCTCCGGCTGCAACAAAAAACACTCTAGGGCCGTTATCCACGATTAACTAAGCCACAAAGATCTTCCGGCATTCAGAAGCTATTTCATCCCTAAGGATGAAATTTAGGGATGAAATCACAATTCAAAACCAAAAAAATAAAAAAATAAAAAATACAAATTGGTACTTAAAGTAAGAACCCCAAGACCCAAACTTTCCACTCCGAAATCCACAGTATAAACAAAACGAGAAGCAAAATGAGAAAAGTTAACAAAACATACCAGTTGCCCAATCTAAAAAGCGAACAGCGAAACCTCAGTCCAGAACAATTAAATCCCTACTAATTCTTAGTTTCCCTTCTGCAATCCCCAATAAACTCTAGAGGACGACAAAGATCCAGAATTTTTTTTCAAGGAATTTCCGCTTCCGTTGACCATAATCCACGCAAAAGAATAAAAAACAAATAAAACAGCGCCGAATGAGGAACAAATACCAACCTAGATCTGCAACTGGTCGACGGATTGGAAAAAAAATTCGCCCTTCGGATCTCGAAAGCGTCGCTTTCACTCTCCGCAGCTAACAACTGTGTCTGCTTTCCTTCTACCTTCCTACCACGACGGTATTCATCGCACAGATATATAGCGGCCATTAATTGCGGCCACTTCTCTCAAGAGAGCACACTTTTCTCATTAGCCGTGTTTTGCACATTAGCCACTTGATTCACTATATTTGCACATTAACCACTCGTATATTCGAGCAATGACAAAGGTAGTTTTCCGCGGCCGGCGGTGGACGAACAAGAGAGACGGAGTTGGAGGCCGCAGACACGCCGCCTGCTGTCGGAGGATGGGCGGCGAAGGGGCCCCATCGCCGTCGAAGCGGTCCAAACGCGTTGGTTCGGTCATGGTCGGCAGGGAAAGGAATTAATAGACCGGCATATTTTAAATCCAATCGCCCGGAACCTCATTAATTTGGTAATTTACAAGTCAGGAATCCGATGGAAGGGGCTGGGCCCACCTGACCTGTCCCATATTAACGTTAACCGTTCATAGTAAATGAAGGCCAAATTGGACGGCTGAAATGGGCCCTTAAACGGAGATGGAGGTCCATAAAACTCATTTCATTGAGACATAAAAAAAAATTCATAATTAATATTGTCGCAATTGATAGTGAAATTAATTTATTAAATTAACCTCGTGCAAAGTACTCTTCCAACACGTGGTATTATTTTTATGACCCATAATAATAAAATATAATAAATTTTTTCTCCTATTTTGTCGTTGTTGAACAAAAACAATCTATTTTTTTTAAATGCATTCAATCATTATGGAGTTATCGATCAATTATTAAAATAATATAAATTCGATGCGTTTGAATAATGACGTAATGAGTAACATGTGTTTCTAATCATTCAAGGGGCAAATTTAACTTAAACTCCCGATCCAAGTTTCAATTTCACCATCAGATAGATAATATTTATTTTAACTCTCTAATTTATATCAATTCATCTAATTCACTACTTACAAATATATTTTAAGAAATTATTAAAAAATATAAAAAAAAATCTAAAAGAAAGTATCATTTATTTAAAAAGAGATATAATTTTTTCTAAATTTAGTACTATTTAAATTCAAATTTAGTACACTATCTATACACAGGGGCGGATCCAAAGGGGGGGCGGCATCGACGGTCGCTCCCCCTTGCCGGCAGTGGAACCCCTAGTATTATAGGGTTTCACAGGTAGAGATAGAGGATACCTCCCCTTGTTCCGCATAAAAATCGCCCCTTCATACTTTAATTCATGGATCCGCCACTGTCTATACATATAATTTTTAACTACATAGTAAAATATAAGTATAAAAAATCTATAATAAGATATAATTCCTTCTAAATTAAGTAGTATTCTTGTGTATTTTTTTAAGTATGTGGTAAAATATAAGTATAACAGGTCTATTGTGAAGTATAATTTATCTTAAATTTAACATTATTTAAATTAAAATTTAATATAATTTTTATTTTTTTACATAGAAATTAATGGTAAAGTTGAAACTTTGCATGAAAATTTTATGATAATTTACTATTATTCAGGGTTATATTACACTTTTATTCTAAATAATGAAACATGATATACTTTAGAATGTTTTACCAAATATTTTAATTTAACTTAACTAAAGTAATGTTATATATATATATATATCCATGGATCCAATGCCCGTATCAAAAGCTATGGATCTGGTGTCCAATTAAATTACATTAATGGCCTAATATTTATTATCAGTGAAAATTTCATTGCACTCCAATGTAGTTATTGTTTTTCAGAATTTTCTGTAATTTTGCAGTTAACCATACAGGCAATTTTGATATTTCAAATATATTAGAATTCACTGAATTTTAAAGGGTCAAAATGAAAAAATGACCCTATTATTAAGTATTAAGTCAATGTACACCAACATCACAGACAAGTCTTTCTCTCTCCTTTTCTTCCTTGTTTATTCCCTCACAATTCACTTTGGGAGAAGCCGTCTTTATCTCAATTCAACAGAGAGCAGAGCAGAGCAGTAGTGAAGAAGACGTCTCTGTGTCTCCCGAACCCAAAAAGGCGCCTCCTTTTTCTACTTTTGTTGATTCCATTTCCTGGTTCGGATCCCTCTTGTGCCTTTGGATTTGTGGAGCAAGTGGCTGCTGCCGCCGCAGTGTTTTTATTCTTCTGCTGCGAGGATTCGATCGGATCTCAGCACCGGGCAGCTCCTACTGGAAGAATTCGATGCAAAGGTGCTTCCTTTCCACGTCCCTGCTGTCCTTTCTTTCGCGTTTCCGTTCGCCGGGAGCGAGGGTTTAGCGGGGAGGGGTGATGACAAGGGGATACACGGCGGAGGGTTCCAGTGCCGGGAACCCTAACCACCCATGCGATAACCTCGCCAGAACTAACGATGCCACTGCAGGTGAGTTCTTTTGTTGTAGTTTGCCTCGTTTGAGTTTGTTGGTTCATTGTGTTGTATTGCTTGTGGTTTGATGGATTTGGCTGAAACTCTTTCAACGGGTGTTTTATATATATACATATATTTGTCAGTATTCACTGTGTCACAAAGGATGTTATTTCTGTTGGTCAAACAGGGATTTTTTTATTTTTATCACACTGTATTTGGAACGGAAGGCCTTTTTCCTCAAGTACATGAAGTACTAGAGGTTAATGATACACTTCAGATTTCAAGCTGACAGTTTATTTACTCTAGATCGAGGAAGGATTTTTTGTTTTTTATCACACCGTCTTTGGTATGGAAGGCCTTTTATCCAGTACATGAAGTACTAAATTTAATTTCCCAATTTTGATGAGTTTAATAACGCGCTTCAGATTTCAAGCCGAACAGTTTGTTTACTCTTGGTCGAAAGGGCATATTTTTTTATCACACGGTGTTTGGAATGGAAAGCTGTTTCTCTAGTACACGAAGTACTAAATTTAATTTCCCAATTTTGATTAGGTTAATGATACGCTCAAGCTGGCACAGTTTATTCACTCTCACTAATAGTACTCGATTCTTCTCACTTTACTTCGTTATCAGTTGTTTTCGTTGATTGACTTCTTATTTTCTCAATTACAACTTACTTTCTTCTGTGATACTATCAACTTTACTCGTCTGCTGTAGGTAACTCTCTATTTGATGCCTCACAATATGCATTCTTTGGCAAAGAGATCATGGAGGATATTGACTTGGGCATTTTGGAAGATGATGAAAGTGTCAATGCAAGTTTAACAAGGATTGATGATGAATACTATTTTCCTAACGTTCAAGACAGAGAGGAAATTATTCCTTTTGGAGGACATGATATAAATGAGGTACGAAATGCATGATACCCCCTCGTCAATTCTTAACCTTCACTTCACTTGCGAATTATTTCTGTTCCTGCATGTAGAAATTTCCTTTTTTATTGTTAAGCAAATAACAAAATGTTGGTTTAAGTTATTTTCTAGTAAAATTTCTCATTGTTCTTATGTTCCATGTGCAGGTTGAAGGCTTCGGTTATCTATCAGATCATGATGATCTTGCAAACACTTTTGCAAAGGTTGTTTGACCTATCTTATTGATCACTTTCTCATAGTTGTTTTATTTACATACATCATGAATCATGAAACGAGACTGTTTGAACTTAACATGTTCGGTGTGGCTATCATAGCATTCTATTGTTTACTGAAAATGTGGTAATGTAAGAGAAGAGTAAAATGTTTTCGCCCAACCTTTTTTCTAGATAAAAATTTAACATCTGTTTTCTTGAAAACACATTTGATGTCTTCTCTGGGCGAATTATATTTTGAATAATTAAAAAAGTGACAGATTATGTGATCTTGCCTCAATTAGGGACGATAATGCTAAAATATGTTTTTGTTAAGTTCTACGTTTGGTTAATGGAAGCTTACACTGGCTTTCAGTGTGAGTATCAAGAAACCTGTGAATAGTGCAACTCGAGATGGGATTGATAATACACTTTAGTGTATCATTTTTCTATCTCGAGAGCTTATGAAAATTTATGCCCTACATGTTCTATTACTTCTTTATATGTTTCATGTGTCTGTTTTTTCTCGTTATCCTGGATTTAGGGAATACAACTCATTGCAATGATGCCACAATCTTTCAAGACATTCAGTATTACTTGTAGTTTGTATATTATGCTACACTCATTTGATATCTTTTATCGACAGTTGAACAGAGTCGTCAGTGATCCAAGGAATACTGGAGTTATTGGTGATAGAGGATCTTTTTCTAGAGAAAGTGAGTATGTTTGCTTCACTTTCAATCTCATTTCCGGAAAGCATTTGCTTGTGTTGTTTTTCACCGATTCTTATCAGTTACAGATTTTGTTTTTCTTTCGTATTTTAGGTTCTTCAACTGCAGAGTGGACTCAGGATGGAGACTATACAAACTGGATTGATCAGCAAATATTAGATACTGAAAATATCCAGGAGAGTAAGAGATGGTGGTCACAACCACGATCATCATCATCTCTACTTTCTGAACCGAAACCACTGTACAGAGCATCTTCATACCCTCAACAACAACAGCAGCAACAACAACCCCTTCCTCACCACCAGCAGCAACCAAGGCAGCAACAATATACCCGGGAGTCGATCATTCCACCCACTCCACCTTTTGCTTCCTATGATTCACACGGTGGACGATCTCAGTCATTTTCAAATCTTACGCGGCATTTAAGTATTCCATCTCTTGATTCTGGACTCCAGCTATCTGATCTAACTCTTGCCCCTTATTTTGATCCTCTGCGGCATTTGAGAGGATCAGGTCATGGATTGCAATATGGTCCTAATTCTTCTATAATCGATCGGACGAGAAACGATTTGCTGAACCACAGAGGTGTGTTTCCTAGTGACAATATGCTACCTAACATGCTTCTGCAACAATTATCTTTGCCGAGCAATTTGATAGCTTCACAGATATTATCACATCATCAGCACAGATTGCCACACGTCCAACCATCTCATCTCCGTTACTCGCACTCCCAAAACAATGTGTTCAGTCCTCATGGTTCCCCTCCACACATGAGGCCTGATCCTCGAGATAATAGATTGAGAGCATCACAAAAAGGAAAGCATCATATGCGATTTTCTCACCAGTCTTCGGATATTGGCAATGCAACGGGCGATAACAGATGGTCGCCACAGATTAGATCGAAGTACATGACGCCCGAAGAGATCGATAGCATTTTGAAGATGCAAAATGCAGTGAGCCACAGCAGTGATCCATACTTTTCCGATTATTATCACCAGGCTTGTCTTGCAAAGAAATCAGCCGGGCAGTTCAAAAACAGTTTTTTCCCGCCAAACATCAAAGATCTGCCGTCTCGGTCACGCAGTGCTAATGAGTCGCATGTCGATGTGGCCGGGAAGTTTCTCTTCTCTTCAGTTCGCCGGCCTCGTCCTCTTTTTGAAGCTGACATGCCATCTTATGGAGATGGCTTGCATGACCGGAAGTCTACTGTGAAGCTGCTCGAGCAGGAGCCACTTGTAGCTGCCAGAATCACCATCGAGGATGGTCTCTGCCTCCTCCTCGATATAGATGACATGGATCGTCTTTTGCAGTTCAATCCTCCACAAGATGGTGGGCTGCAACTGAGGTGGAGAAGACAGATTTTGCTGGATGGACTTGCAGCAGCTATCAATCTTGTCGATCCACTTGGCTCTGGTAGAGAGGGGCATTCTGTTGGCCTCGGTCCAAAGGATGACATTGTCTTCCGTCGCATAATCTCTCTCGCCAAAGGCCGGAAATTCATCTCGTGCTTCCTTAAACTTCTAACCCCCGGCAGTGATCTTGCTCGGATAGTCTGCATGGTTATTTTCCGACATTTGAGGCTTATATTTGGTGGTTTGCCATCTGATTCCAGTTCATTGGAAACGGTGACCGATCTAGCTAGAACAGTTTGCTTATGCCTGAATGATATGGAACTCAGCGCGCTCAGTGCTTGCCTAGCCGCAGTTGTTTGTTCATCTGAGCAACCACCCCTCCGCCCCATTGGAAGTGAATCCGGTGATGGAGCCACCATCGTTGTAAAATCTGTTCTTGACCGAGCAACTCATCTGCTAACATATCCTCATGCTGCCGGCGCGTATAACATTTCTTGCCGCACCCTGTGGCAGGCATCATTCGATGCTTTGTTCGGGCTGCTGACCGAGTATTGCCTGAGTAAATACAGCAGCATCATGCAAACATTGATGATTGATCATGCACCGAAGGATTCCATCCTTGGATCAGAAGCCACCATACTGATGAGCAGGGAGATGCCCGTCGATCTGTTACGAGCAAGCCTTCCACATACGAGTGAGCACCAGCGAAAGGTGTTGATCGACTTTGCCCAGAGACTGATGCCAGTTACAGCTTTTAGTGAATATCGAAGTATCATGAGGTCTGAAACATCTGAATCTGTTCCTAGTTGATGCTTGGTTTCTCCTCTAAGCTGTTGCTCGACTGTTACCTATTTATGCTATAACATCGATCCGACTCGCGCAATTGATACCTGTAAATCAGTCTTTGACGGAGATAAATATCAGTGCTCTTTAAATTTCAGATCGAAAGATGAACAATCTCGTCGCCAGCAACTCCTCCCTCCTTGTTTTAGTGAAGCATTTGGGAGATGTCTTCATTCTGCAACTTATTTCTTTCTGTGCTTTGTGTTTACTATATACGGTGCATTTGGCCAGCACTTGAATAAATGATTTACTTCCTTTTAACTCTTTAGTTTTTTTTTTTTTGGTTGATTCAGCAAAGTAAAATTTATAGTTACTTCAAGGGAGTGAAAGGGATGAAGTTGGAATTAAGAGTATAATTTTATCTGTTCACAACTTTCATTTCAATCTTTGTTTTTCTCATACTTAGTGTTTTTTTTAAAGGGAGTTTTTCCTTTTATCTCTTGAAAAATACTGATGTTATTTATTTAAACAAGAACAAACAAAATTTAAATCTTTAGGCCTAATATAAACACTTCAATTTCACAAGCATCATAATTTTATATATAGATATATTATCATGCAACTAAATGTAATTAAACATCATAAATAAAACCCGGACAAGGAAATAACAACAACATGATGGAGACTTTTCCATGACCAAACTGTATAGAAGTTTTTACTTCACCTTGTATAATTTGACAATTATCGTTTTACCCTTCAGTGTTTTTAAATTCCTTGCATTTCACCCCTATGGTGATGATTTTAGATTAATATATCATTATTAAAGATTGTAAATTGACATTTTTAAATGTTGAGAGGACCAATAAACTAAAATTTTCTCAACATAAAGAGTACGGCATTTTACCACATGACTTATGCCAAATTCCGAATTTAATTACTGAAAGGAGCATTATAGTTTTATATTTATAAAGGTACAATCAAATGTGTGATATTTGTATTCTATCCCTCCAGCTAAACTTCCCTTTCCACCCCATTTTGTAAGGCATCCGTATCATATTTTTATTTGAAAATGAATTTTAGTTCGGATGCACATAGTCTCATCTTCTCTCTTTGTCCATACCTCTTCTTGCTCTTATAAACACGACATCATGAGCCTCCTCCATTTACCATAACTTCTACTGTAATTTGGAGGAATTACAAAAGAGTAATTAGAGTGGGAGTATTGTCATAAGGGTTTCAAGAGATAACTTCATATTGGACCCTGTGGTAGTTTTGATGTGATCAACCAAGTTGGTTAGGTCCTGCGTTGTATTTGATCCCTGTGTCTGAGTGTGCAGGAA